>JAULKM010074103.1:0-11838 GCA_032355605.1 Rubia tinctorum
GGTTATATTGGCACTTACATCAACTAGGTAGGGTTATATCTGCACTTTCAGTTATCAAAAGGTTATATTGTCACTTAGGTAGGGTTATAAAAGCATATTTCTCTAAAATGGTACATAATAAGAACGTGATCATTTCAATAATAAGACTTACAAAAATGTCAAAAAATTCCATTTTATAGCAATACTTTAATGAAAAACTATCCATTGCTTCATGATAGCTTCCGCAAATTTAAGTATGAGATTACTTATGTGCATACCACGTACGATAATTCATATGCATGATAATAGGCATTGTTATCTTAACGAAAGTCATCCTGTCCGGGTAATAAAATGGTACATAATAATAAGCACGTGCGATAATTCATATGCATGCATACTAGGCATTGTTATCTTAACTAAAATCATCCTGTCGGGGGAACTTGAATATTATCTCAACATAAATGTACAATATTAACCGAGTCTACTAACCATGAACTACCATAGTAAGCATCTAGAAGAAAGCTGACATTGTTTAATTTACAAGTCACATTCATTACCCTCTGATCAAGAAGATATTATTTGCAAAAACTATACAAAAATTCTAACCCACTTTCAAAGGGATGCAACACATAAACAGTATGGAATTATTGTTATCGTCGTTCATAGGTAATATAGTGGGAGGATTCGCATACTGGAACAACGGCTGAGTTGGATAGCCATGGAGGGGTGAATAGCTATCGAGAAGTGCTGGAGCGGAGGTTACCCCATGGAATCATATCCTTGATAAAAGTCATTGGAATGAGCCATCAGATGTGTTGTCCCTTGACAGAAAGGAGGTGTCGTCGAGCATGCCATCTTTTGGCTGAATTCCAGGAATGAGGGTGGTGGTCGATATATCGAGGAATAGTGGGGCTGTATTCCAGTCCATCGAAGATAGGAAAACCTGGGATTTGGGTACCATTAGTATTGTATGAGGTAGTGGAACTAGGGCTCCTATGATCGACTCATTCACCATTGAAGAAGGAGCCACAACCTGAAAGCCTGCTGCCACGAATGCCAGCATCATTCGTGAAACTTCAGCTTGCAAGCTTAGTGACGGATCGTCCGGGTATCGGTTACAGGACTGTACGCCGGGAGAGGAATCTGGTGGATCTCTTGATTGTATGCTTCCATCTCCGAATTGGCCGAAGCTTTGGTCACCAGTCCATTGATCCTAGCCTGAGGATTAGGCGAAGGGTATGGAATGTCGGTACCTTCCGCCATGGGTCCAGAGCTTACCTCCAGTTAACGTGATGATCCTTCGCTACTAAGGTTCAAGCCTTCGACAACACTTTTGGTTGGCCCAAGGTATAGATATTGACCGGTCAAAGCATTGGTCAGGATCGTGTTCGCAGGTTGATATCCATGGTTGGTAATTGCATTTTTACTAGGCTTGTATCGTTACTGGTAAGGTTTCGATATGGTGACTGGATTTCTTCACCAACGCTTGCGCTTTGACTCCTTAATCGTTTGCTTTTATGAAACGTATTGTTGGTAGAATCATATGTAAGCCAAGGAATCGACTATCTGACTTAACGGATCCCATTAGACGTGCCAATTGAAATGTTGAAGACACTATCAATGTTCGTTGTCGATCCTCGAATTGTCGTTCTATAAGAACAAACCCTTGGGAGGTCCCGGTGGTTAAACTCTCTGATGCTTGAGTTAGCAATCGTACATGAAGATATGCAATCGATTTTGAATGAATGAGAGGTTGGACATGCCTGGGTAATTATATGAAAGAGATCTTGTTAGATCTCCGAGGTTGTTTAGGATTATGATCCCCTTTCGTTGCAGAGGCAGTAGTAGTATTCGAGTATGATTAGGATTGTAATCATAGTTTCCATGTTGGAATATACATCGAATATACTATCAGTGTGGGCCTTTCCAGCCCATTGATGATGTGGCGGTTAATGATCGGCTATACCTTGGGCCCATGTATCATCACTACTCTTCCAACGTCAAAAGCTACCACGACGGTTAAAAGATAATATTCCACTGCGCTCAGAAATACCGAGGAAGATAAGGTTCCTCACCGTCATCCAACGGTTAGTTGATTGTACGGCGGTGTCAGAGACGACGGTCAACATCGCCTTTTATCGCCAAGATTCACCGTAGTAAATGGCATTCTCCTATGTTGGTGTTAGTTTGGAAGTACTCCCTCTGTCCCAGCTTAAATTTCACACTTTCTTTTTTGAAACTATTCTCTATCAATGTTTGACCTCATATTTGAATAGATATATAATCAATAATAATATCGTATGTGATATTGTTGAATTCATCTTAATAAGTAGTTTTTAAATATCAACTTATTATTTTTCGTCATCATACATAGGTAAACATATTAACGGTCAAACATATTTCTTGAACGGCGTGATAATGATTGATATGCAATTTAAGTTGGGAATGAGGGAGTATCTAAATTTTTTCTTTTTTTACATGCCATAATCATGTGTTTTTAAAAGCATGATATATTCTCTTTGTGAATATAAAGAATAAACGTATTTCTACATATTTCAGGGTCGACTATTTTTTCTCACGCACATTATAATAGAAATTTTGTGCTTTCTGTGTTTTTCTAAACTCAATTTGTCTAAAACGACACCATATGGTTCTGCTGCGGAATCTTGTCTAAAACGATATCGTATTATCTACTGCGGATTCTTCTTCATTTCAAAGAATTCAAGAATTTGTCTTCAAGATTCTAAATTTAAGTCCTTTGACACATAATTAGGGTGGAGTTCCGGACCCGGACCCGGACCCAGACCCTCTATGACATCTCCAGGAAAAGGAAGGGTACTGGGTTTGTGACGAGTTTCGGTCATAAAGAAAGGGTACAAAGGTCCACGTCGCATCTCTGAGCAATCGAAGAGGATGTGCTTCTACTGCCGGTGTGAGCACTCGGTGGTGAATGCCTTTTTCATTGATGTTATTAGTGTACATATTACTAAAATCTCTTAAATGTTTAGAACCGAAACGAAAGTGTATTGTTGTTTTGAGTAAATGTTGGATTTTGATCTTGGATTGTCTTTTTAAATGGTTCTTTAAGTAGATGCAAGAATTTGATTTTGTTGTCCATAACTTCAGCACAGTGGAATCATGGGATTTTTTTCATCGAAAAGTTCATGTTTTGATGCAAAAAGTGGCGATCTTTATGTCTGATCAATGGATGAATGTTGCAGAATGGATGAATGTTGATTGGGTTTTGAAATATAATCGCCATAAGATATGTGTATATCCATGATCATATATTTGTCAGTTTTAACGACCACTCTGCGGTTTGAATGTTATTATGATACAGTATCTTTTCTGTTTGTTGAAATATTTGAGCAGGGATTGTCATTTCTGAGGTGGCTATAATAGTTGTTTGTGTACCGGTTCCCATATTCCGCATGGAATTCCGTACTAGGTAGCATTGGTACTGATAAATAATCCTAAGATGTCTCTGTAGAAGCTACAGAAGTCCATGTCTTGCAATGGCAATATTCTCAGTTCAATAAAGTTCTAAAGAAACTTCATGTTTTGGCTCCGACTTGTTAAAACCTTATGTACACTAATAACATGGAGTACTTTGTTGGCTGTTTTTCTTCTTCTTTTTTTTGAGAACATGTTATGAAAGATTTGATGACATGTAAACATCAGTCATAACCAACTATCATCAAGTGTATTAAATTAATAACGAAACTTATGCCCCTCCGTCCCATTTCAAATTTTATCTTTTTTTTTAACAATTAATTTGAAAAATATTTGATCATTAATATATTTCATTAAAGATAATTAAAAACTTGTAAAAATTTAATATTTTGAAAGTATAGGTTATGACGAATCTAACAATGTATCACACAATAGTATTTATATTTATATTCAAATTCAAATTCAAATTCAAATTCAAATTCAAATTCAAATTCAGGGTCAAAGTTAGGAAGTTGTGACTAAATTAATAATTAAATTACAGTTTGAAATGGGACATGGTAGCAATAATCGGAAGTTCATTAATTTATGTATAACCACGTAATCCCTCCGTCCCAGCTGTTTCTGCGGAGAGAGAAAGAGGAAGTATTTTTAAGGGAGTATTATTACATGAATTTCAAGTGGGGTTTCTTAATTATTATTTTTTTGTTTTCTTTTTCTTTTGAACTTGACTTAGCATTTTTTTGGGCCACTAATTTTTTTTCTAGGCCTTTAATCTGTTGCACCCAAACAAATTCAAAATGGAGGGAACTCCAAAATATGATATGATTTCAGCTCCAAATTTGAAATTTTCGAACACCAAATTTATTGTGCCAAGAACATGAACAGTAACACATTTTGAAATTACAAAAATCACCATCTGACCTAACCCCTCATTTCTACCCCACTATAAATACATTTACACGGTCCTAAACTTTTACACAAGCAAATCCAAATGGTCTCAGCCATGAAAATGTACCTCTCCAACCAGCTTTTCACCAACATTCCATTCCCTCTGCTATAATCCAAACCAGAAAGCCCAGCAAACCAAAAAACAGAGTCAGTTTTTTTCGTACCCTCAGGTCAAATGTCAGCATTCATCGAGCCCTACCAAGCCCTTGCGGACTGATTGCTCTCCTACTGTCGGATCTTCCCTTCATCATCGGGTATTTGAAAGAAAATGAGGGGGAGAAGAATATGACAAACCAGGAAAGGCAACATATTGCTAAGTATCGGTTGGACAATAGCAAGGCCGGGAAGATACTTCAGGGGAAGAGAATCGAGCAGCGAAGAGTTTGATTGCAGCCAAAGAACCATAAGTTACATCTGGTCAAGAATGAAGCTCCAACTATCAATGGGTCACTCGCTGGACATGAGAAATAGGATGGACGGGCATCCTGGAAACAACAAGATTCAGATAGATCTTGATGCATTGCGAGCAATACCTGCACACAAAAGAAGAACAATCAGAGGGACAAGTGCATTCTTGGGGGGTTGGGAAGAGCACAGTACAGCGAGCAGTGGCAGGAAAGGTTATCAGAAGCCAAACAAACAGTGTAAAGTCGGCACTAACATATCAACACAAGGTACACAGATTGCAAGTCTGCATTTCTAAATTGCAAACCAACTTACAATTCTGGCCCATGGACAATGTTATCCACTTGGAGGAGAAGTATATTTACATGACTAAGGCAACTATACGTTACCTTTTGGCATCGGGTGAGCCTGAACCTTTAAGAACCACCCAGCACAAGCTCACATTTCAAAACTTATGTTCATGTGTGCCATGAGTAGGCCAATTTACAGCAATAATGGTGTGTTCCCATTCAGTGAGAGGGTTGAAGCACAAAGAACCAGTGTTAATCGTCCAAGGGGGACTATGGAAACTAAACCAGTGGAGAAGATCACTAGACTTGTAACACGTACGAAGGTCATAAATGAAATCATTCCAGTAATCAAAGCACGTTGGCCACCATTCTTGAGAAAAAATATATATATACAACAAGAAAATTGCAAGGCACGCATCAAAAATTCAGATCGTGAATTCTAGGTTGTGGCTGATGCCGATGGGTTTCACATAAACTTGATAAGTCAACCAGCTAAGTCACTAGACCTAAATGTTCTAGATCTCGATTTTTTTAACTCAATACAGACTCTATAACATGAAACCCCTAGTACAACCCTCGATGGGTTACTCGAAGCAGTGTACAGTGCATATGACAGAGAAGATCCAACAACCCTCAATAAACTTTTCCTTACTCATCAAGCTTCAATGATTGAAATCAAAAAATGAAGGGATGCAACAATTACAAGTTGGCTCACATAACAAAGGATGTGCTCTTAAGGAGAGGAGAACTGCCTAGGATGCTAAGTTGTGATGAAGGATTAGTTCGTGAACGATTAGAGCACATGATTACACTTCAGGAAACTAGAGGAATGGGGTACATGTTGCAATCCATGGGGTATCAAGTGTAGCATTAAGGGATTTTGATTGGGTTAGACTAGGGTGACATTTTGGAAACCTGAAAACTTGTTTCTTTTGGTGTGACAAACAAGCTTTGATTGTAACCCAATTCAAAGTAATGCAAGTTTCATTTTCATATATGCATAATGTTCTTTCAGGCCTCATACATAATGGGAATGCACAGGTATCATGCATTTCGTGAATGCACGGCAAGGCTCTTCCATATTCAAGCCCGAGAGAACATTTAAGCCAAGGAACAGGACAACAAAGAACAATCAAAGAATAACATTTTAGCTCAAATATGATCACACTATAACAGAGAACAATCACAGCATAACACTTTAGCTGAAAAACAAGCATGTGCTGGGTTTAGCCACCCAGCACAAACCAACACACAACAGAGATCAGAAGTTGAAAAATGAGTATAATAAACAAAAGAACAATCTTAGCATCGGGGTCATGCATAAGGCAAGGGGTATCACATATTAGGATCACGCATAAGCATTCCATGGGGTACAGCCTAGCATAGAACAAACACAGAAGCAGGTTAAAGCATAAGACAGGGAATGAAGTTTAGGGTCAAACAGTCTAACGTAGAGAAAACACAAAAGCAAGGTCATGCATAAATATAAGGGTCAAGCACAAGAATTCCCTGGGTTTCAGCCACCTAGGAAAAACCATGACACTACAAGAATCAGAAGATCAAACTTGAGTACAGTCTAAAAATAAAACCATCACAGAACCAAGGTCATGCAAAACACAGGGGCTATTACAGTTTAGGGAAATAAAATAGCATTCCCTGGGATTCATCCACACAGGACGAACCAGCACAGTCTATAAAATAACAGTCACATAATAAGGGCCATGCAAAAGACAAGGGAAATCACAATTTGGGTTATAGACAAGCAATCCCTGGGGTACAACCACCCAAGACAAACCATCACTCAATCAGAAGAAACAACAAGAACACAGTCAACCATCACATAACCAACAATCAACCAATTTACTCCCCTTCTCTGTTGTTCATAAATAATTCCATATGGCGTTACAGGGAAGATCTCTTTTTTTATAGTTTCTCAACTCATAACAAACAAGAATCAGTCAATAAACCATGAAGAATATAAAATGAAACTTTAACCAAACCATAAATTTAACTCAACGTATATGTCTCCTCCATATCTTTAGCACGCTGGAGTAAATCTCAAAGACCCAAAAATACATATCTCGGTGGTCTTAAACACCGAATCCATTTGGTCAACGCTAAGAGGAAGAGGCGGGGACGGCATATGACTGCCGGTAACCTAGACATCAAATCGATAAGGGCCGGACACCAAACATAATCGGAGGTGCAAGAGCCGTCCGACATAACCCTAGGGTGTCGTGGCTCAACCATAGGGTTTATATTCGACCCCACCGGAGGCCAGAAACCTGACATCGCCGTTGTATCACAACCGGGGTACCACCCACAGTTCAAGCATGGGACGACACAGGTATCAGCGGGGGACCAGTCGACATGGGCGATGCCACCTACAGTTCTGAACAATGAAAAACCCTAGGGTCATCGTTCATTTTGGGCAGTGCCACCGAGGGTTTAGACTCACTGGCGTCGGCACCAATGAGGGTTTTAGCCTCATCCGTTGGTGAGAACCCGTTAGATCTGGAATCAGAACAAGAATCCTCAACAAAACATTCAACACAACCACCCCCACAGTGAAATACACAACCAAGAAACCCAGAAATATCCATCAAGAAAGACGAAAGGCAACACATGAGGGAGCTGTGAATCGATAGAAGCAGAGAGAGAAGGAAGAAAGATAAGAATTTAGAGAAATTGAGGCGCATGTGAAACCCTAATTGGGTTCTTAAAGAGAGAGCAGATGAAACGGTTGGAGAGGAGAGTAAATGCTTGAGGAATCTCGAGGAAATAATGACGTTAAAAATGGTGAGAGGATGGATAAGAAGCTAAAAAGTTAAGAAGGGGAAATGAATGAGTTTGTTTAAAATTCTGGTTGGATAATCAGAGATTTGATTTTGGATTAGGGTTATGTGGGCTTATTAGAAGAGTAAATTATCAACTAAGTCGGGACAACCCAACATATAATAAGAATAAAAGGTGGTCAAAATAGGAATTAAAGTGAAGAGTGCAAATTAGTTGGGACGTACCAAAAAGGAAAGAGTGCAAAAACAGTTGGGACGAATGGAGTACTACATTGTATTGTACTTTAATATCATATTCGTGTTATCCGTATTACTTGTCTAAATTAATACCATTATTTAATATCTCCATAAGCATGACGCATAGTTTTATTTTACATATAAAAAAAAAGTCATCCTCTTGGAATAATTCGATCACTGACTGGAACATCTCTTTAGAATAGAGAAATTATCACAAATGGCAAAGTTCTCACTCTCCTTTTGCTGCCTTCTTGTCATTTTTCTCTTAGGTAAGTTCTGCTCCTTATATATACATAATTGATGAAATATATGATAAAGCCCTATTCTAGCAATAGGTCTCATTGAATTTTTGGATTTGGTTTTCCATCACATATTCACATTAAACTTTCATAACCTCTCCAATACATTTTTAAAAAAATATTAACACAATGTTTTTCTTTCCGTCACTTCAGCATATTAATTTAACTTCATCCAAACTACGGACTTGTTACTCTTAGTGATCATTATATGTTAAAAATTTAATGGTACTGGGTGATAATTATTTGTACCAAAAAATATCACAATAATTCAATTGTTAAACTATATTTAATGTTATAGCATTAATACAAATTTATGTAATATAGTGAAATGATAATTATATTAAAAAAATTGCAATGTTAAACGAGTCAGCAGCTATTCTGTAACCCAACACGACAATCTGAATACTCAATTCTTTAAAACCAGATTGCGGATCGTATTTTCAACCATCTGCACGTATGGGTATCCAAATGTACGGATAAGTTTGGGTACCCTCACTTTTACTCTCCTATCTGTATCAAATTTTAACATTCAAATACCGAACCACAAAAAAATTGGATGGAAATTTTTTAAAGGGATTTTTACACTTCTAACCTTAACTTTAGCCTCAAAGTGTCGGTATAACTTTACAAAATGGGAAAGTACCAAAATAACCTTAACATTATGATGAATTGTGCAGTTATAACTTATTGTGCTAATTTTGGCATTGACCGAACCTGAAATGCTGAAAATACCCTTACCCCGTTAGTTGAAAAATCTCTCCCCATTTTACCCCACCTCCATTGACCCTTATCTTCGCTCGCCACCACCTCCTTCCCTCTGTTGTTGCTCCTCTCGCCAATCCCCCCTTCTCTCTGCCGCCCATGGGCTACACCGAAAACTACTCCGTCACTTTACCATCCAACGGAAATCTTTCCTGGACTTATTCTTCCATGTCGTCCCCAACTCTCTTGCGGAAACCCTAACCTGGCATCTCCAACTTGCCTGGGACCACGATTTGCTAACTGCGCTCAAGCTGATTTGCAATCTTCGAGGCATCCGCGACACAGGGAAGTCTGACAAGGAGGCCTACTACGCCGCGACGATATGGCTCCATAAGCACCACACTAAAACCCTAGGCAGCAACGTCGTCTATATGGTGGACTTCGGCTACTACAGGACCTTTTGAAGATTCTCTACCACTTTCTGGAAGGCGCTCATGTGCGCCAAAGGGCGAAACTGGAGCGCAAAGGAAAAGGCACTGTCGCGGCCCGACGGAGGTGGACGGGATGAGGCCTCTTTGAGATCTGATCAGGCGGTTTTAAGAGAAACGGGAAGAAGATGGGGAAAGTTATGGAAGAAGCAGTGGGAGGGAGGTGGTGACGAGCGGAGAGATGAGGAAAGAAAATAAAGAATGGCATTTATGTCTTTTCCATTTTTTATTTCTTCTTTTTTAAAATCTACACGCAAAATGGCCATTTCAATAAATTTCTGCCAAACTTCCCATTGACAATTGAAGTCAACGGTGCCCAAGATTAGATTGACACATACATTGTAAAGTTAGGATTATTTTAGCTCATTCTCATTTTTACATGGTTATATATACTCTTTCAATCTAAAATTAGTATCATTTTAGCACTTTACTCTTTTTTAAAAATATATAGAGCGATATGCATATATGACCCTACATAATTCACGAAAGTGCACATTTAATAACCCTATGATAATTGAAAGTGCAAATATAACCCTAGATAGTTTGTTTATATGCAAATATAACATTTTCCGACAGTTTCAGGCCAGATTATTATGAAAGGACTATTTTACCCCTCTGAAAAACAAAAAATTTAAAAATATGAAATGTGTTTAATGCCCCCAACCCTAAGTTTCTTTCTCCTTCCATATCTTTTCCCCTTTTCTTTCTTCTCCGCGTCCTTTTTTCTTTCTCTCCATTTCTTGTTCCCCTTTTTTCTTCACCGGCACAGCCTCCGTTATTCCAGATTTGGGTTCTTCTTCTCCAGTAGCATTGCTCTTCATCGTCTCGGGTCTTATTCTTCTTTCCATCACAGAAATACCGGATCCGGTCAAAAGCCCCTCGCAACCTGCAAATCTGGTCGGCTTTGCAGATTCCGTGGTTGAGTCTTGGCGTCGGGGGTGGGGCGCCAATAGGGTGGTGGTGCTAGGATTCGCGCCGCCGTCTGTTTCTCTTTCTCCATTTTTGTGGTGGGGCGGGGGCATCAGTAGAGTGGTAGTGGCGCCAGGGTTCACACCGCCGCCCGTTTCTTTCTCATTCTCGATGGCGGGGGTTGGGCATCGGTGTTGGGGCGCCGGTAGGGTAGTGGTGGCGCTAGTGTTTGCGCCACCGTTTCTCTTTCTTCTTCTTAGTGGTGAGGGTGAGGTCCTTGCAGGGTAGTGGTGGCGCTAGGGTATGCACCACCACCCGTTTCCTTCTATTTCTCGGTTGTAGGGGTTGGGCGTCGGGGGTGGGGCACTGGTAATGTAGTGGCGGCAATAGGATTGCTGAAAGTGGTGGTGGTGGCGAGGCTGGAAGGAAGTGGTGGAGGCGGGGATGGCCGAAGAGAGGGACCTAGCTGAAGGGACTAGAAGGTGGTGGCGAAGATGCCGGAAACAATGGCGGTGGTGATCTTGTTAGGGTATATGGGGATGGAGGCAGGGGTGGATGGTGGTGTTTGTGGTGGGGATGGGTGGGGTGGTGGTGGGGCAGCGGCGGCGGCAAAGGTGATGGTGGATGAGGTGGCTGGTTGGCGGAGGTGGCGGCTATTCAAGGATATAGGATCATTTTTGTCTTTTAATTTTTTGGGTTTAGACTGAAAGGGCATTTTGATCATTTCGAGTTGGTGAATGGCCGGAAATGACCCGTCAACTCCTGAATATAGTTTTTAGGGTTATATTTGCACTTATGTAAAGTAGTTAGGGTTACATCTACTCTAAAAATTATCTCAGATTTATATGTGCAATTTCTCAATTATATAGGGTTAAAAATTTCTCAATTTTAACCCTAATATTCACCTTATGGGAAAATATGGTTTTCTGTAAATCTTTGTGATTTAGAAGAGTTTGAAATTCATTTAATGGATTTAACTGAATTTAGCGGGAGACCTGGTTACCAGAAGTGCGCTGGGCAGCAGATCCTGTAGAAAGAAGTAGACGGAATGGTGCACACAAACGATTCTGATCAGAGCCTCTCTGGTATGGTATCCCGGTCAAATTTTACTAATCAAGCTTTCAAATTCTCCTTAATCTCACTGTTCAGACTTGCTAATCTTCATTCCCTCATGCAGAAGAGGAGGATTTGAGCGTGCCTGTTGAAAATAAGGTTAAATCTTCCTCCATTAAATTGTGCAGAAAACTTAATTTCACGACTGACGCGGAATTTCTGTTTTGAAGGGCGCCGAGATGCAGGTTTTCTCGGAGCTGGAAAAGCTTCAGAAAAGTAA
>JAULKM010074113.1:0-11837 GCA_032355605.1 Rubia tinctorum
TCTACTTAGTTGTATTTAGTGAGCATATTGGGCTTAAAAATAGTATCTTTGAGAGGTACGGCGACGACCTCCCACACTACAATCGTGCTAAAAAAAGCAAGTAAACACAAGGTTCAAATAATTACCCATTGTTTGAAGCTAAGATATGAAAAATCCACACAAGAAGAAGAAAAGGTGCTAAATTTTGAGAGAAAATGCTTCAAATTTTGAGTTTCATCCAATGTGAAGTGAGAGTGAGTGTTTTTTTAAGGACTTGAATTAATGGGTTAAATTAGTTATATGGATAAGAATGTACTATGAATTTTAATTTCAGAGAATCTATTCTCCTCTAAAAGAAGGTTGTTTAGGATGGAGATGCAAAGGAGATAGAGATGGCGTAGGAAAAAATAGAAACTTTAGGGGACAAAAAAATCACTTAATTAATACCCAAGGAAGTTGGTAATGTTTAGTAAGGTACTATTTACATCAACGGTCCCAAGGAATAAAAGTTCTTCCGAATTAATGGTCCAAAAATGCATGTTTTGGTTGAAATTTTGAAAATTTACATTTTCCCCCCATCCTCAGCATGGCACGAGGTAGTGGCATGATCTGTGCCATTGATAGTCTCGTGCTGACTCAATCCTACATGAGCCGTCCCAGCTACACGATCGTGCTTACCTAGTTCCTTCCCTTCTCTAATACTTTTCCACCCAAAAAGTCCTATTACACCCTTACCATAAAACATGAGACACTATCTTAGATTTAACAATTAGTAAGATTTTCAGAGAAAGATCCTTTGTTACACAAAAACCTGGAAGATCTAACTACCGAAAAATATCAAAGTAAAGCAAGGAAAACACCATATATTTATTTCATCCTCAAGACTTATCTTCCATGCATTATATTATTAAAAAAACCTACCATTGGGTCTCCGGAGTCGCCATCCGCGACTCCACCCAGGATGACATCATTGTGGAGGGGTCTCCACAAAGTGTCACCCTTACCTTCATGCTCTTTGCTCACCATGAAGAGAGTATGTCTATTCTTAGCCAATATCGATTCTTAGCCATGTATTTGGGGCTAAGAGGTGGTCGAGGTGGTTTTAAGCCCCAATTTCCATAGACCGTTGAAAGTTAGTGAGCATAGAAAAACAATCTACAATATAAATGGCATCACTAAAATCATGTATAGCAGAAGTATCATCAACATGGTCATCAAAATTAAAGCTTAAGACACTGTTCATCTCATCACTCTCATCATCATCAAAGAACTCATCTAGGCATTCATTTTGATTAATCATGCAAGGGTCATCAAAGAACAATTATGCTTAGACTTATAAATCTGAAATCCCACCTTATCAATGTCATCCTCTAGAGTTAGTGTCCCCAAATGAACATCTATCTTAGTCCTTGACATTTATAGAAAATTCTCCCCAATAATATTGGAGGCGCACCACCATCGTGCACTACATCAAGGACATAGAAGTCCTCTGGAAACACTAAATTGCCTACTCTCGCCATGACATCCTTAACTATACCTATAGGGCTAACTTGTGAATGATCATCTAGTTGGACAATTACCCTCGTTTCCTTAAGTTCACCTATGTCTAGGCTCTCATAAAGGCTAAAAGGAATCATCTTAATAGATGCACCCAAATCAATCATAGCATTTTTCACTAGCTTACCACCTAAGGAAAAGTAGGGATTGAAAACATTTCGGGGTCATCGCATTTCTTAGGCAAGTTCCTATGAGCTAAAGTAGCTACCTCCCCTATTTTCAATTGACCTAGTTTCTTAGTTAGTTTATTCCTCTTCTTAGTACATCCATTTTTCAAAAAGTTAGCATAAGTGGGAACATGCTCAATCACATCCAAGATAAGAATTCTAACCTCGACCTTATCAAAGACTTTGCAAATGTTTGTCTCATCGGTTGCCACCTTGGGCCTTCCTCTAAGAGCACTAGAAAAAGGTGGTGGAGAGATCACCCTAGCCTAGGTGGTGGGGGATATTTTGAGGGCTCCTCTTTTACAACTATCCCACGCTCTTCATTGCTTTCCACAATATAATCATCCTCTTATAAGATTTTCTTTTCAGGTTCGTGCACCTCCTTCCCGCTTCTCAATTTTAATGCACTAACATTCCTTAGGTTTACCTCGGGTTGGTAACATCACTTTTCGGAGTCCATAGCCTCAAGTTGACTCACTGAAGTGGCGAGTTGGCTGACTTGGACTTCGAGATTCTTGATGCTAAAAAATGCTCTAGTGCTAATCTTCTCAATTTCTCTCCTTGTCCACTCCGCGAACACGTCACTCTTCTTTGCCAATTGAACCATCGCATCTAAGATCTCTTCCTGGTCCAACTTGTATAAATCGACATTGTTTTTGGAAGGCCCTTCTCTACTCAGGTAAGGTTGAGGTTGAGGTTGTCCACCTCAGTTATACCTTTGAGTCCCCTCATGCCAACGGAAGTTGGGGTGATCACCGTATTGAGGATTGAAGGTATTTACTTATAGGAATTGTCTATCTCCGCCTTGGTTCCCTTGGAACCCTTTTTGTTTCCCCATAGAAAAGTTTTGGCTATTTCCACCATAGTAGTTCAACACTTTTACTTCTTCAAAATCTTCGACCACTTGCAGACATGTGTCGCTAGGATGATTAGGATTACATATGCCACACACCTTGACTTGAGCTCTCCCATTCATAATTTCTTTCATCATCGAGGCAGTGCTTGAACTTTCTCTTCCAACATAGGGGAGTGAGCCGATTCATCTAAAGTTTTCACAAGGGATTGAGTGCCAAATGTCCTTGTCCCATTGGCCATTTCGTCAAATAATACCATTTCACCCTTTAGAATCTTGTTGGCTGTGGAGCCATTGCACGCCGCATAGACCATTCTCATATCCTCGTCACAAAGGCCTTCGATGAAGTAGTACACCAAATCACCTTCTTCGAATGAATGGTAGTGGAAACTAGGCAAAAATCTCTTGAAACTTTCCCAATACTCATAAAGGGACTCATTCACCATTCAAAAAATGTTGGAAAGCTAATTCTTTAGACCTGCGGAATTGGAAGTTGGAAAGTAATTTTCAAGGAACCTGTGTTCCATGTCCATCCAAGAAGTGATGCACCCGGGAAAAAGTTAATAAAACCAATCTTTGGTTGCATCTCATAGTGAGAAAATAAAAGATCTCAAGTGTTAGTATTCTTCCAAAACTCCTGGCGGCTTCATATTGGTGCATACAAGGTGAAATTCTAAAAAGTGCTTGTTCGGGTCTTCACTGGCCATCCTATGGAATGTAGGTAGGAATTGGATCATGTCGCTCTTTAGCTCGCAAGTCACATTTAGTGTTAGTATTCCTGGCTATATCGCGCAGTGAAAAAGGAAAATATCTCAAGTGTTAGTCTTCTTCCGAGACTCCTGGCAGTTTCATATTGCTGCTTACAAGGTGAAATTCCAACAAGTGCTTATTCTGGTCTTTACCGGCCATCCCATGGAATGTACGTAGGAATTGGATCATGCCAATCTTTAGCTCGCAAGTTACATTTGGTGGCAAAGGTGGGAAGACAATACTTCTCCAAGTTTGGAGCCATCAACTCCCTAAGTGTGCGATTGTCCTCCACCATATCTACAGTCTCCTCAACTACAATGGTAGGCTCTTGTGAAGCCCCTACTCGAGCTCTCCTTCTTCTTCTCTGACCACATGCATTTTCCATTAGGTAGTGTAGAGCTCCCTGGTTCAAGGTACGGGTATGTACCCTAAACTAGAAACTAGACTATACCCAACCAAGAGAAACACTAGCACAATGATTAGAAGTAAATAGACTAGCTATCTCAAAGGCTCGACACCAACAAGCAACCAAAGCAAACTAAAAAAACAAAAATAACACTAACTACTAAACAAACAACCTATGGAAGTAAACAGTTAATTCTTTAAACTAACATCCCTGGCAACAGTGCCAAAATTTGATATGCCTCCCCGCGAGGTCGTTAGTTTAAGTAACCCGCGGAGTGGCTTGGAATCAAATATAAGATTTGTAATGTTTCTCTCGTTCCTACTACTAAACTACCTATGGGATAAATAGTGGCAAGACCGGGGTCGTCCACAGAGATGCTAGGAAATTAACAGTTAATTATTCCAAGCCGCAATTGGGTGGTCAATTCTATCACGTGTCAAAAATAATTAATGTTGCAAGACAGGTTTTAGGGGTTTTTATCTAACAAATGCAGGCATGTAAGAACATAAGAGAATAAAACTATATATAGCTAGCACTTGGGGAATATTTGTGTCAAATAACTAGTAGTGTATTTCGAACCAAGATTCAATCACATTCAAGACATACAAATCTATTCTAATGCTTATGCACATAGTGTGGTCGATGGTCAACACTTCCCTCTGTCTATCACATAAGGGTGTTATTGTAATCTTCCATCAGCACTGTCTCCATAATTAAAGGAGTGCAACAATAGCCCTGCCTGCTGTGCAGATCAGATTCTCCCCATGCAATTACGTACAGGGCACTCCACTACGAATGCTTCTCCCTAGACCTATAGAGGCAAGGAAATAGGTATCTTATCGTTGACTCTAAGGTTGCAAAATACGCTAACCATAGTTTGCAACTATGCTATCTCTATCTGCTACCCTTCGGGCACAAAGTTAAGCTAAGACTAGTGTACAGTCATAGTAATGTTGACTCGCCGACCCATGTACAAATACCCATATGGTCCCGGACTATCACTACCCCTATTACATCTAGGTTTCACTCCCCGGAGAATATCAATTACCGTGCCAACATGAAAGTAGACTAAGTCAACAAAATGTTCATAAGCATAAAAGGATAGATAGATATTAAATCTCACAAAATAGCCACCAAGTCATGAATACAAATATAGATCCCCAAGCTAAATAACTACTCTCTAAGCATTGATCACAAGTATTTCGTTGGATTCAATGCACTTGGGTGAAAATAAGGAGAAATAAAATAGAAACATGGGTTAGTCCCTTTCTCTCTCTACCTACTCTTAGGACAATAAAAACTAACTTAAAACATAAAACCCTAGTAGACATAGGCTCATATTTATAGTAGTAGAGAATTAGGGCTTAAAAAGGCCCACAAAGTGACCATAATCCCAGTAGTCATCGCCACGAGGCGTGCTACAGCACACGACCCATGTTGGCTTTGCTTGGCAAAGCCCGTGTCATTCTACATGGGCCGCCTGCTTGTGCTTATCTTGGCCGATTTGAGAAAGCGGTTGCTCCTTTTGTCACGAGCCGCTAGCTGGGACTTTTCCTTGATTCGTTGAATGGCACGGGCCATATGAATCTTCATAGGCCTCCAGTCAGGTGCATGATTTTCCTCTTTTAAATGGTGCGGGTCGTGTGTATCCTTGTGAGCCATCAGTCGGGAGCTAATTTCTGAGCAAACTGGTAGTGAGGGCACATAAATCTTCACACCCAGTGGGCTGGTCTTCCAATGTTGACTTTAGAGCCACAAAGGCTGTGTTAAATGGCATGACTCGTGCCCATACTTAGCCGTATGAGACGTTTCAATGGCACGGATCGTGTTGAATCAAGTGGCCCATGCCAAAAGCCTCTGGAATGGGCCGTGTTGGCTAGCACGATCTGTGTTGGCTGGCACGACCTGTGTTGACTGGCACGGCCGCTCCAGATATT
The DNA here is from genome assembly GCA_032355605.1 of Rubia tinctorum. Lineage (NCBI taxonomy): Eukaryota > Viridiplantae > Streptophyta > Magnoliopsida > Gentianales > Rubiaceae > Rubia > Rubia tinctorum. The sequence goes on from JAULKM010074113.1 coordinate 5,650, forward strand.
TAAATGCTGGACTTGACTCCCTTCTTCTTCTTCTTAGCTTGACTCCATCTACTACCACATTTTGACTCCTGGCTTTCTGTCTACTACCACCCTTACAGTGACCTTCTAATATCTACTACCACCCTTCCGGATGGCCTTCTACAAAACTATGTTGAGGTGCTCACGAGCATCCTACCAATAAGCTAAAAAATAGAATCTAGGAGCTCGTGAGGACATAGTGTTCATAGATCCGATTAAGTCTGCAAAACTAAGGATTTAAATAAGAAAACCAACAACGGTTATCTAAACCCTCTGTAATGTAAACCTAACTAAAAATAGAAATAAACCAAAAAAACATAATAACAAACATGTCAAATGTCATGGTTAACGCATGCATTTAGGTACAGATCATTGTACGCAGGCTCCTATGGTAGCTTAAAATATTTAACCTATCCCCCCCAAACTACAAGAGCATAGCAAGTGCTCTATTCTTAGCACCAGTTCATCAGGCATAAGAAATACCTTTTCAACCAGTGATAGCATGATAAAGGAGCCCCAATAGTTTTCTTTAAATTGAAAATTCCTTGACATGCCTAAGCAGCTAAGTTAAACTTGCAATCCTTGAAACCACGCGATTGAAGTCCACTTATGTAAAGCCCATAAATTTCTCAGACCAAACACCACCACTATTTTCCACCCATCTACATTTGAAGATGACAACTTTGAATTCCATATTATTCAACTCCTAAATATCCCCAATCACCCCATAAAATGGTAACACAACAACTACTGGATTTTATCTGTCTTACTTGACCACCACATCGATTTGGATTTTGTGAACACACAACTGTTTTACGTGGTGCTCTTGCTATCAATCTCTAACGCTGCAAAAGATAAACCATTTTACCCAACATATCTTTAAACGGTGCATTTGGGCATTCTAGTGAAAGCTCAAACTATCTTAGGCACTCCATCGACATTGCTAGGAATTTAACTGTTAACTATACAAAGCCACAATTCCAAAACAGGTCAGGAATAATTAATATTGCAAGACAGGTTGTAGGGGGGTTTTATCTAAAAACTACATGTATGCAAGAAAACAAGAGAATAAAACTATATATAGCTAGCACTTTGGAATATTTACGTAACATAACCGGTGTGTATTTTAGTCCTTGATTCAATCACATTACAGACATAAAAAAATCTATCCTAATACTTATGCCACGTAGTGTGATCGATGTTCAACACTTCCCACTATCTGTCACATAAGGGTGCTATTGTAATCTTCCATTGGCACTACCTACGTAATTAGGGGAGTACAACAACGGCCCTACTTGCTGTGTAGATCTTATTTTCCCTCGTGCGATTACGTCCCAGGAACTCTACTACGAATGCTTCTCTATAGAATTACAGAACATGCACCATATTATTAACTCTAAGGTTGCAAAATACGCTAACCTTTGTTTGCTACTATACTATCTCTATCCACAACCCTTTGGGATCAAAGTCCAACTAATACTAGTGTACGATCATCGTAACGTTGACTCTAGACCCACTTAAAAATACTCATACGGTCCCAGACTATTGCTACCCCTATAACATCTAGATTTCACTCCCCGGGGGATATCAATAAATGTGCCAACATGAAAGTAGACTAAGGTGTATGTCAACATAGTGTAACAATCGTGCAATTAACAAGAATGTGAAGAACAAGTCAATATAATGTTCATAAGCATAAAAGGATAGATAGATCGTAAATCTCACAAAATAGCTACTAAGTCCGGAATACAAATATAGATCCCCAAGCTAAATAACTACTTCCTAAGTAATGAACCCCAAGTATTTCATTCGATTCAATTCTCTTGGGAATAAATGAGGACAAATAAAATAGGAAGAAGGGTTAGTCCCTTTCACTCTCTAACTACTCTAAGGAGAATGAAACAAACTTCAAACTTAAAACTAACTTCATAGTAGTGGGGATTGGGAATTGAAAAAGGTCCATAAAGTGACCAGAAACCTAGTAGTTATTGGCACTGCGTGTGCTGGCTTTGCTTGGGACCACCTGTGTCATTCAACACGGGTCACCGGCTTGTCCTTCTCTTGGCCGGTCAGAGCACGCTGCGCTCCTTGCGTCACGGGCCGCCAGTTAGAACTCTACCTTGATCAATTGAATGGTACGAGCCGTGTGAATCTTTACGGGCTGCCGGTCGGGTGGATAATTTTCTTCTTCTGAATGGCACGGGTTGTGTATATCCTTGTGGGACATCAGTTGTGAGTCGATTTCTGAGCAAACTGATGGTGAGGGCGTGTAAATCTTCACACCATGTGGGCTGGTCTTCGAATGTTGACTTTGGAGTGGTATGAGCCACGTTAAATGGCACGACCCATGCCCATACTTAGCCGCACGAGATGTTTCAATTGCACAAGCCGTGTTGAATCAAGTGGCATGTGCCAAGTGTCTCTGGAATGAACAATGTTGGCTGGCACGACCCGTGTTGACTCGCACGACCCCTGTTAGACTTGACTCCCTTCTTCTTCTTTCCTTGACTCCATCTACTACCATATTTTGACTCGTGGTCTTATGTCTACTACCACTCTTATGGATGACCTTCTAATATTTACTACCACCCTTGTGGATGGCCTTCTAAAAAACTACACCGAAGTGCTCACGAGAATCCTACCAGTAAGCTCACAAAAACAAAATCTAGGAACTTGTGAGGACATAGTGTCCATTAGATCTGATTAAATCTACAAAACTAGGGATTTGGATAAGAAAACCAACAACTGCCATCTAAAGCCATTGTAATGTAAACCTAACTAAAACTAGTTATCAACCAACAATAATATAATAATAAATGTGTCAAATTCCATGGTTAATGGATGCATTTAGGGGTTGGTCATTGTACGTAGGCTCCTAAGGTTGCTTTAAATATTAAAATTATTTTTCCCCCAAAACGAAATCAACAATTGCATAGAAAATGCTCTGTTCTTAGCACCGGTTCATCAGGCATCAGAAATACCTTTTTAACTGGTGCTAGCATGATAAAGGAGCACCATTAGGCTACTTTAAATTGGAAATACCTTGACGTGCCTGAGCGGCTAAGTTAAAATTGTTGTCCTTGTATCACACGCGATTGAATTCTACTTATGTAAACCCTATAAGTTTCTCGGACCAAACACCGCCACTATTTTTCATCCATCTATATTTGAAGATAGAAACTTTGAATTCCATATAATTCAACTCCTAAATATCCTCAATCACCCCATAAAATGGTAACCGCAACTACTTGATTTTATCTCTCTTGCTTGACTACCACATTGATTTGGATTCAATGAACACACTATTATTTTACGTGGTGCTCTTGCTATCTTTTTCTAATGTTTCAAAAGATAATCCATTAATTTCATACCTGGTATATCTTCTAACGGTGTAGTTGGTCATTCTAGTAAAACCTCAAACTATCCCAGGAACTCAATCGACATTGCACTAATTATATAACCATTTTACAAACATGTAGGAATACTCCATTTGCATTTTGTTCGATGCCTAGTTTTGATATAGTTCACCTATTAGGGACATGTGTTCCTGAAATAAACTTTGGTCTCACTACTGTTTTGCAATATATGCGAATGGACTTTCATCAACTCAGCATTTTAAGTTGTATAGTGTATACCCTTCGAACACGGTGTCCTTTTTTTCTACCACTATACACTTGTTGAAGAACTCTAATTTCTATATTTCACACCAAATTTGAAGTAAAATATTTAACTATCTCCTCGGTAAAATACCTGTGTACATTGCTAGCATCTGACCCACTATGGTTGTGAACATAACTCGAACGGGAACATCCATGCATTTCAACAGGACCGCACATTTGGATTTCCCTAACCAAATACATCATCAGGTGACCATGGTGTCAAACAATGATGAGGGGAGTATGAATCCAACTGATATAACACAACAATTCCCTCCCTCTCTAAATCATCAAGTTGTTGTCTACTAATATTCTTCTAGTAGATTAAGTTTAAGAAAAAACACAATCGCATCACGCAAAATCTGGCATCCTCTTCTATTACACCATAGATGGCAAATATAAACAACTATTAAATGAGGAAGTGACAGTCGTGTGACTTCAAGGTAGTCACACGCAATTTGCCATTTATAAAACTACTAACATTCGAAGAGTAATCCATCAGTACCTTCATTCCTTGAATATATTCACATACCAATCTCCGCTCAACAACTAACAAAGTGTAAGAGGCATGAGACAAGTATGTTTGCTTCCCTCTCACCTTCTCGGCTAGGTTTGCCTTAATACCAAGCTTAACCAAATCTATCTTCACATTCAAACTAACATTCGTCTTCCCCAGAACGTTAAGTTGTGTACATATTAATCTCTCACACACATTCTTTTCAATAGGTATGGCATCAAAAAAATGTCGAAGTTCCAAATTCTCCCGGTTAGGAAAATATTTTTTTAAAAAAATTCGTCCACGGTTCCTTAAAGGTAGCACCCATCTTCAATTTTTTCCCAATTACAACATTCAATTTATTAAAATTGTTATGGATGGCGACCTTTGTTAATGGCTTCGGCACCTTCTTTGTCTCCTTCTCACCTACAAAATGAACCATGTCATCTGTGAATTTGTGCTTCACCGGAAAGAATTTGTGATACCCGGGATATACTTTTTTTACCATTCTTCAACTACTGCTAATATGTACCCTCTCTTCATATGATACATGCCTTGTGGCCCTTCACTACATAATCAAAAAGGTTATCATAAGTCAACAAATAATTGATAGTATAAAATAGCATGGCTTTTAAGTTGAACTTGGTTCTTCGAAAATCATCTAATACTACTACCCCTGGAGACCAAAACTCCTGAAAATCTTTTATCAAAGGGGTCAAATATGTAATGATGCCATTTCTGAGCTGTTTAAGCCCCGAAACTATCAAGGGCATCATAATGTATTTCCTCTTCATGCACAAATAGGAAAAGATTGTAAATGTCGAGCGTAACTGACTATGAACTATGTTTCAACGACATGCTACCAAATGGATTAATCCTGTCGGTACACAAGGCTAGCCTCAAGTTCTTTGGTTTGGAAGCAAACTCCAAATACATGTAAAAAAAATTCCAATGATCTGCATCGACTGGATATCGAACGATATCATCATCAGATTATCGTCGATCCATGTACCATGTCATATTATTTGCATACATACAGTTTCGAAACAACCTCTTAAGACTCAGAACAATTGGAAAGTACCACATGCACTTGGCCGAAATTCTTTTCCCTATCTTCACTATAAATTTTATATCAAAAACCAGATTTTCTCTTTTCTTATAACAGGGCACATGAAAAACGGTACAAACAACCTCCTCCTCCAAATCACCCGTATACAAAACACAATCATTTGGATATGATTGGATTTTTTTAATACTTCATTTCCACGGGACACAAAATTCTCTTAGCATCAGAAAGGTTGTTAGGTAACTCATTACATGCAGGAAGGTTTTGATTCAAAAACTTAAGCAACTTGTTCACACTAGTGTCGCTCCGCGAACCAACAACCTTCATGTTGAACACCTCCATTAAACAGGACATGATCGTGTCTTTCTTCTTGAAACCAAGATATAATGATTTATTCTTCTCCCCTAAATTTTTTGCCAACACATCCGACCTACCTTTGAATTCATCCACTAACTCCTCACTCATGCCGTCCAAATTTACATCACCAAGACACTGACCATTATTACCAACTACAACTTCCGGAGGTGATTTTTTACCATGAAAAGCCCACAACAAATCATCTTTCGAGAATCATTTCTTGTACAAATGAAGTTTCAACAAGTCCTTATCACTAGTTTGGTTTTCATTTTAGCAATCACGAAATGGGCATATGATTCACTTCTATAGACCCAAGGCATGCTTGGGAGGTCATCGACGTGCCTCTCATAGATACTATTTTTAAGCCCCTTTTGCTTACTAACTACAACTAAGTAGATAGTGGCAAGTCGGGGTCGTCCACGGAGACAAGGGATATTCCCAAGTGTTTGGTCATACAATGCTAAATATTACGCTAGATAAATAGATATACATATCTATAAAAGAACATAAATAGGGGGTTTTTTGTTTGGTTTTTTTTCTAAGTTATGAATCTAAAGGCAAGTTAAACTAATAAAGCATACAATCACTAAAATGG
>JAULKM010074121.1:0-11837 GCA_032355605.1 Rubia tinctorum
TATATATATATATATAAGGGAGAGTTCATGTGAGACAACTTATTTATGTGAGACAATGATGGTATGTGAGACAAAATATTAGCCATTAAATCACATCATCTGACGACTCTTATTTAACTGTACATTAATGGCGAGTCGGTGTCTATGGATGCTTAGCCCATCTCCAACACCGTCGCTTAGGACGAAAACGTTGACGGCGGCCCGTATGTGCAACTACGAAGCTTTGACTACGAGGAAGATTTGGATGTCGCTGTTGTAATCAATAAAACAATTCTAGTCCCTCATTTATTTTATTTAGTTTTCTTTCTTTCATATTAAAGACAATTTGTTTGTGCATACACTCTTGCTTATGGTTTATAATTTTTTCCACTGTGCAGTAGGAACCCGAAATTCGTAGAGCATATTGGTTTAGCTCACTCCTTAAGTTCACAATACTAGGATTTTTAATACCTCCGTTGTTGTAATTTTTTAAAGTTATTGTCGTAACATGTACAAGTTATAAAAGAAGCACCTACGCATTACACTTTAAGCGCTTATAAGCAATGACTGAAGCACTAATGAGTAGTACTTTAAACACCTTGAATTCATACTTGTAGGTGCTTATAACTTGTTGGTGTTTCATGTTATTATTTGTAAGTGCTTCAAGTGTTATTTGTATGTGTTTCAAATAATGCTTGTTGGTGTTTCAAGTTATGTTTGTAGTTTCTTCAAACTATACTTGTGGGTTCTTCACGAATAACTTGGAAGTGCTTCAAATATAAGTTGAAGGTGCTTGAAGTTATGCTTGTAGGTTATTTAAGTTAAGTTCGTTGGTGTTTCAAATGATACTAGTAGATTTTTTAAGATAACCTTGTAGGTGCTTCAAATATAAATGTAAGGTGCTCCAAGTATACTTCTAGGGGAGAACAACTCATTTATGTGAGACACTAAACTTACGTGAAACCGAGCATCCAAATCCGCATATTAGGAAATTCCGCATTAGTAGTAGTTCTTTGCTTATGCAACTAAATACTTTATTTCAGCATTGTTAATCAAAAGGATTTCGGTAGTCCAAATTATGTTGAATGATGATCCGTTTAAACTTGTTTTGAAGCCCTTAAAAGTTACAAGTGAAATATCCACAAGTTATAATCTAAGCACTTGTAGCTATAATTTATATCACCTATAAATTATATTTGAAACACCATGAAAATATATTTCAGAACCTCTAATGTGTAAATTTTTGAATTGTTATTGAAGATTCTACAAGATATAACTTGAAACACAACACATATACGAATAGTTTGAAGCAATACTAACCTTAAACTTTTAGCGCTTCCAAATTACATATGAAGCGCATTAAGACTAAAGTGCAACATCTACAAGCATAGATGGAAGCACCTACTAGCAACATATGAAGCACCTATAAGCAACATATGAAGTACATCTAAATTATGCTTAACACACCTCAAATTTATCGGTGGAGCACCCACAAGTATAATTTGAATCCCTCCAGCATATAAGTGAAGAGCGTACAAACAACTTGAAGCATCTACATATTATACTAAAAGCACCTAAACGTTTATCTCAAAGCACCTAAAAGATTACAAGTCATAATAGAAGCACATACAATTACAAGTTGAAGCTCCTAACAGTTTAAATTCAAGCACTTCCAAGCCTAATTTAAAGCACCTAAACTAATATTTTATTCTTTATTTTTTTTAATTTTTGTAGCACGTATAAGTTATAAAATAAGCACCTACAAGTTATATTTGAAGCACTTACAAGATGTGGTAGAAGCACCTACAAGCTGCATATTGAGCACTATCTAATTCCATATTGTTTCCGTAGCACTAACAAGTTTTCTAAATAATGAATTAATTCCAACACAATCACCAATCTAAAACAATAATGTAGTGGTTAGTCTAAATTGTAAATCTAGATAAGTTTAAAAAATCTTCAAAAAAGGACATCTGCATCTTTCAAATTTTCTCCTTGGATCTGGCTAGTCCCTTGATGATGGTTTTCCTTAGTTCATTCACGTATTGAGCATGAGAGTGTAGAGATCAACAGCAGTAAGATGAGCAGCAAATGGTGAGCACGATCACACCATATATTCAGCAAAAGATGGTGTATATGAATGATCTTCAAACTGAGCTTGAAAGTTCTTATCAACAACAGCTAGATTTGCAACAATAGTGGTGAGTCAGGCTAATTACGATCATAATTAAGAGTTGGACCCCTGAATATCCTCAGCAATACAATGGCAAACTAAAAAAGATCCATTAAGAAGGTGTGCAGAAGTGTTGTAGCCTGCTCCTTCTAAGTCTCTGCTTGTTCTTGAGAGAAAAGAGGAAAAACAGCAGTACACCGCAACAACATTGTTGGTATGCCTTGAATACGTATCAGCCGCTTCGACAGGTTGGTACGGGGTCTCGATGCCCGGTCAGCGAGTTGGGGGGTCCAGGGGGCGGAGCGCACCCTGGCCGGGGGGAGGCGCGCCCGGCCCGACGGTATAGCATGTCATCTGTTTGGGCTGTTATTGGTATTCTGTCTTCAGTTTCGGTTTGGGCCAGAATGTTTTTGGGCCTAAAGCCATTAGGGTTTACGATGGAGAGGGCTATATATAGTGCCTCGTCCTTATACTGTAACTCTAAGAGTTAGGATTGGTAGAGAGTAGGAAATCTGTAATCTGGCTTTTTCTCTCTAGTGGAATCCGATCTTGGTCGGCTGTGGATGTAGCCAAATTGGTGAACCACGTAAAATTTGGTGTTTTGTCTTTTGCTTTTATTTTCTTCGTTTGTTCTTTCTCGGTATTCCGCACAACAAACATAAAGGCATAGGACAACAGGTTGCTAGAAAAAAAGTAGAGGCAAGAAACAACATAAACCAGCAACTCAGTATTAGTAACAACATGAGTGCAACAACATAACACAATCCATGGATGCAGCAAAAGTAAGGAATAACATTAACTAGAAACAACAGTAAAGATTCTAAAAAACAACTCAAATATCAGAACAAGGGAGGATAGAGTGTATCAGAACAGGACTAAGCAGGCCTTCAGAATATGAATTTTGGTCAGAATTGTTCGAATAAAAAAAAACATGTAATTATGAAAATCTAAAATTAGCTAACTGGAGTTTAACCATCCATAAAATGCCCCTCGGTTTAGAAGAAAAAACACGACTCTCAAACTACAATCATCCAGTAAAGAGGAAACTGCAGCAGATCCACATTTAGAAGCAAAAACAAAAGGATTGCCATGCATCTAACTGGGCACTAGTTTCTACCTTTATTCACTTCTGAGGGCCCCTGCGCAATTTATCAAAAGTTCAAACACAACGTTTAACACAGCTAACACTCAAAGGATAGACTTTAAAAACCAAACCATCATTTGAATTCTGAACAAGTTCCATATGCAGCAACAACAGTAAAGATATTTCCTAAATAGCTGGAGAGTTGTGTATTCATGATTGCTATGTACATATGATATTTCCCCAAGCATAACATAGAACTCAAATTACGTACACATTATGATATGTTTAGGCTTACTGTTACCAGAGCTTGAATATAAAAAATCTACAACAGCTCTCTGAACATGTTGAAAACATTTTGTAAGCTACCAGTTCAATAAATTCCAGCAAATTCAATAATCCTAGCCAATTCCTCACTCAAAACCCCAAACAAATATTCACATAATAAAACAGGATAAAACCAGATCATATCAGTATCACATTGATAAATAATTGAAATTCAAAGCAAGCCAAACATTTAAAACCCTAGAAAAGTAGGAAAAATACCTCGAGGTTGAAAAGGGTAAGCATTAGAAAGCGATAAGCGACGGAGGAGGTGAAGGAGAGAAATGGTTGTGGAAGAGGAAAGCAGAGAGCAGTTAGCGGCAGAGGAGAGAAGTGAAGAAGAGGTTAACAACGACTATTATCGGAAGAGAGGGGAGCGATCAGTGGAAGAGGAAGGCTGGGAGCTGTCAGTGGCGAGGAAGGCGGCCGGTGGCGGAGGAGGGAAATTAAGAACAAAAATGATATTGTTTGGTGTATTTTAGTTATTGAATATAGGCCCTAGATCATAATGTTTGAATGGTCCATATTTGGTCTCACATATTAAGCTTGTCTCACATAAAGTAGGTTGTCTCACGTGAACCTGGTTATATATATATAAATTATTTTGATACAACGTAAAGCAAATAATAAATCATAAAGAAAAGTGCTAAAATAATCCTACAGTTTGATTGAAAGTGTTAATATAACCATACAACAGTGGCAAAGCCACAGCTGTGCAAGGTAGGACAATTTCCCTACTTTTTTTTTTTCAAAAAAAGATTATTTTCAATTTTTTAGTTAATTAACATATAAATTTTTATTAGTGCTCTAGCTTATTTTTAATTTTAGACCCATTTTATTCCTCTAAATTTTAATTTTTAAATTTTTTTACACTATTTTCAAAGACACAATCATAAATTTAAATGGTGACCCACCAATTTTTTTTCTGGATCCGCCCATGCCCTGCAATCTCAAAAATGGTAAATCTAACTCTGGACTTATCTGAATTTATAGTAAACGTTCGTTTGTGGTGAACAAATGATTTTTCCCTTGACTTAAAAATAAATAAAATGCTTGATTTTCCGCAGTCGTCCTCTTGACTACGATTTTGGCCCCCCGACGTCTTCTTCTTCCTTAAATCGCAATATTCCTCCGCCTTTTTCTTCCCCAGCGGCGGTTGGGGAAAATCGATGGCTGTGCGGTGATCTAGGGTTCGAGGGTGGTGAATCGGGGGTGGTAGGGGGAGGGGTGGTGAACCACCACTAGGGACGAAGACGACGGGGGGGGTGGGGGTTTCAAGGGTGGTTGTGCGGTGAGCTAGGGTTCGGGGGTGGTTTTCGCCAATGGTGGGGGTGCTGGTTTGTTTAATCGTTAGTGGTGTGGTTGGGGAAAACGAAGAGAAGACGTAGGGAGCGGTGGCGCTGGTGGTGTGGTGAGGTTTCTAGCGGCGGTGGCGGAGCACCCTATCAATCAAATCCTGGGTTCTGGTATTGTCTCAGCTGTCAACGTATACTCCGCCGCCGACTGCTCGGGCTGGCTGGACTCCAAACAGCCATTCTTAGTGGCGTACATCTCATTCGGTAGCACGGTGGTTCTGAAGAAGGAAAAGGCCGATGAGATCGCGCACGGGATTCACTACGATGTATCATTCCTGTGGGTGATGAAGCCTTCTCAGGTGGATCTATTTTTCGACGGCTTCATGAAACTCACCAGAGAGAGATAATTCTGTTGCAAAGTGTCTGGTGGATGTGTTCAAATTCGGGATTAGATTTTCAAGGGGGGATTTTTAGAAGAGAATTATACCCATATATGAGATTTAGCAATATTTGAGGAGGCGAAGCACGACAGGTTTTGAAGAAGAAAGAAATGAGTATTAATGAGTATTAATTTTTCAGCTTTGTCCTAAGGGGTATTTTCATCACTTCAGTTTATGGTCGTGGTTGAATTCATTTGGTCAATTCATGAGTTGGGGATTTTAGGTACATCGGCACAATTTGACCAACAGTTAGGGTTAGATTGACACATTTGGTAAAGAGTTAGGGTTAGATTTACACTTTCTAAGATTGTATGATTATATTGGCACTCTCATCCAAAAAGGGTTAGAAATGTATTTTACCCTAAATCATAAGGTCTCTTAAGCCATGTTATTTTTAACTTATTTAAATAGAATAAAAATTAGGGAAAAGTGCAAAAATAACCCTATTAAATTTTAAAAGTGCAGAAATAACCATGTAAAATGTGATAGTACAAATCTAACCCTATGTTTTGGAGAAATGGTGCAGATATACCGAAATTGCACTATTCCGGCGTTGACCTAACCTAAAAAGACAAAAATAACCTAGGTTTAAAACTAAAAAATTTAATGAGTATTATACCCCTAGGTTTTGCCACTGGTCAACGGTGGTCAATTTTGGTCAACACCGGATAGCCGATGATCGTCGCCGTCGGCTGATGGTGATTGGGTTGGATCAACACTATTATAAAAAAATATCTTTTTGAGGAGAGCTCACTCCTTATAAATATGCATTCATTACAATTTCATCATTTGTTTTTGAAAAATAAGGTAGATTTCATTAATTGTTGGTAAAGTACAACATCATAATCTAATGTATGCTAAATATATTTATAATTCGTATGTTAATTTCTAATTAATTTTCAATACTCCATCTATACAGATAAATTGGCACATTTGACTTTTGGAAGTCAACTGAATCAATTTTCAAGTATTTTAAAATCTTTTATTCACGGGCGTAAAAAAATCTGAAAAAATAATAATTTAAAAATAAATGTGATGTTGAATCCAACAACATTTGACATGATAATAATCTTGCACATATAATAATAGAATTTAATGATCGAATTTGACTTAGTTTAACTTTCAAAAGTCAAAATATGCCAATTTATCTTGGACAGGGGGAGTATACAAATTCAGTTTTCATAATGAAATTTGATTATGTCCCTAGCAGTATCCGAGTAGCAATATGTGTAGATTTATAATTACAAAGTTATTGAATTTCGTAAGCAAATTATTTACCAAAATTTCTGAATTTCTTTCAGAAAGTATTTACCAAAGTTTATTATTTTTTGTAACGAAAGCATATAAATTATAAGTATATTTATGATACATTAGATTATGAAGTTGTGATGAAGAAATATTTATAAGGAGTGGGTTCTCCTCAAAAAGATATTTTTTCATGATAGTGTAGATATGACCATATCATTTTTACATAAGTGCTCATTTAACCCTAATTTTTTTTAATAAAGTGGTGATCTAACCTTGTCTTATTAATAAAAGTATTGATCTAACCCACCCACCATCATCCGGCGGTGGTCCGGCGGTGGCGATCGACGTTCACCGGCACAAGGGTTTGAGCACTTTTTGGGAAGGGTAATATCGTCATTTTATATTTTTAATTTTAAAAGGGGTATAATGGTCATTTTAAAGAATTCTGGCTACAATTTGGTTTTCAGTGTTAGATTGATACTTTTGACAAAAACATAGGGTTAAATTTTCATATTTTACAATGTTATATTTGCACTTTCAACCAAAACATAGGGTTAGATTTGCACTTTCAAATTTTACAAGGTTATATTGATTTTCAATCAAAACATAGGATTAAAAACGCACTTTTCTCTAAAATAATAAATTAATTGATAAGAGTGGATCACTCTACAATTTAATGTTAGCAGTCTCTCAAAAATACATTTAAATTATAAAAAATAAGTGCATTAATCAAGAATAAAATAAAATAAAATAATTTCAAATCGTGTCTTTATTTTCCCCCCTTTTATAACTGAAAACACCCATTTATTATGGGTGAGGGATATTCATTAAGGCTTCCTAAACCTTATCAGATCCAAAAACATAGTTGTCTTTACAAAAAGATCAAGATATGTTGATCAGAGCTGTAGAACTAAATTTCAGGTGCCATGATCGGAATCCCTTAATTGTGTTTCCTCTTTAGAACCCTCCACCCACGTGTTAAACTCATGTATGCCTACATTCTCAAGATTTTAGATTTTGAAATGAATTTTTGACGTTATATATGTTTGTTTCTTCGAATCTAGTTCATTTCTTCTTCTTCTTTCTCATTCAATATGAGGATAAAATAATGTTTATTTATTTTGCTTTTATTCTTTTTCATTGGTTATAGTTCATTTCTTTCTCTTTGTACGCTTTTGTATACTATATATTTTTCACAACTTTATTGCCGTGAAAGAGATTCCAACAAGTTTTATAATTGACGACCATTATGTTTCAACCTCTTGTGGACGATTTAGGCATCATGATAATTTACTCCCAAAATTTTGAGGTACCACAGAAATGAGTTGCTTCACGATAAAAATCATAACTTGCTTCCTCCTCAATCCATTCACCGAGTACTTCAACAAAAGGAAATATTCAAGAATGGAAAGAAGTTGCAACCCACTGCCTCGGAAGAACTACACGGAATTGAAATAAGACAACCATCTGACATGGGTATAGCTGAAAAAGCATTAATTTTTTATGCGACAACGGATCCAAATTACACATATTTAGGGTGATACGTCCGAACAACAAACAAAGAGTGGTTATATGGAGAATCCATAAAATTGCAACATGTCTACTCTGCACATGTTGTAGAAGCAATGTAACTAACTTTTTCCATTAAGGGGTGTGTTACTTATAACGTACCACCAGGTATTATTATGAGCGATGTGCAATTAGTAATTCAGGCGGTCCAACATACAGAAGAGAAGAGATTAGATTTTGGTTTAATTATAAAAGATATCAAATCTGAATTAACAAATATACATAAACTAAAATTACAACGGATCCCCATACATGAAAACAGAATAGCCCATAAATTGGCTAAATCTTTCAATTCCCCATAAAAAGAATAGCCCATAATAACCCATGAATAGAATAGCCCATGAATACAGAAGGCGAATTCTTATCTATAAATTTCCCTATTTGATACAATGTCATTCACAAAATTTAATTTAAATATGATAAAGTTAGCAAGTACTTGCTACATAATATCGTTCCTGAGCGACTAACCGTGATGGGGTTGAGAGATTGCGCAATATAGTCATGTCTAGTTCATCTCTCAAATACTTAAACATAACATAACCCAAGCTTTTTATTACAACAATCAAGGTTGGTCATGAACATTCATTTTCCTCTAGTAAAATGGCATGTGAAGTAATGCTTACCAACGCTCCAAAGCTTTCTAAGTTCCATCTTTATGACAGAATGATACCCTCTCGCCTCTTAACTACTAGGTTCTTAGGCCAACTCTCTCACCTTGAAGTTCTTATATTGCACTCCTTGAACTTGAAGGTAAGAATATATATATATATATATATATATATATATATATATATAAAGCTCAAAAAAAAGTTTATATTAATATCAACTCACATTTTCTTGATTGATGTTTTTAGTTTATAAAACTAGAATAATATCTCAAACATATTAGACTTAAGACATTGATCATCGACATGAAGATGTGGGAAGATGAAGCCCTCTTTTGGCCTACTTCCTTCATAAGCGCATATCACAATTTGCAGAAGTTAAAGTTGAAGGTGAGGTTTTTCAGCTTTACATTATCATGACTTGACTTCTTTAATATTTTAAATATAGTCCTAATCTATTACCTCTTGAGTTTATATATTTTATTGAGTAAAATGTTTAGATGATCCCTAACTCCTTGGAAAGTGCAAATATAACCCAAATTTTTTTAAAATGCTGATTTACCCATGGCCGGCCAAAACTTGTAAACTTATGCTCGAATGCCCGCTGACCGGTGTTGACCAACAACTTTCCGGGGTTGACCATGAATGAAATTACCAAAATACCCCCTATTTTCATAGGGTTAAATGGTCATGGCACAAATTCTAGATTTAAATTTTTTCAAGGGGTAAATCAGACTTTTTAACTCCGTCCAACAAAGACCACGTTTGACCATGTTTTATGTGAGACTTTGGGTACAACTACACTTTCAAAAAGAGCAAAGTGCATAAATAACCCTACATAATTTACATAAGTGCAAAATACAACTTTGTGATAATTTAAAGTGCAAATATAACCCTAAATAGCTAGTATATGTGCAAATATAACCTTTTCCGACAGTTTGAGGCCGGATTATGTTAAAAAGACAAATTTACCCAATGTTTTCCAAATCCTTTCTCTTCCTCTTCTTTCCTTCTTCGCTGTTTCAATTCCTCCTCTCCGCCGATTGTCGCATTTCTTCTCTCATCTCACCACCTCTGTTCTAACTTCCATGGTAACCAATCACACCAAATTGTTGTACTCTTTCTCTCATCCCCGATCGCCTACTTTTGTGGTATTTTCTTCCTTCCCCCTTTCCTCAATCGGGAGAGCTCAATTTTTGAATTCTCAGTTTTCAATCTTTGGTATCTGAGAATCAGCAAGCATAGTAGGGGAGAATCTAAATTTTGGGGAAGGAGGAGGAGGGGTTGGCGGGGGAGAGGAAGAGGAAGGGTTGGGCGACGGCGGAGCATCGGCAGAGCGGCGAGACGAGGCTGGATGGTGGGACGTTGGAGCTCGCAGCAATACGAGTAGGGGGATTGGTGGGGGGCTGAGATGGTGGTGGCGGATCTGGAGGTTAAAGGTGTCGGATGAGGGGTTAAGTCGAACGACATCGTCGGTGGCGGATCCAGTTCGGAAACCCTAGTGGGGGAAGCCCTAGCGGATGGAGGGGGTGGTGGGGGGAGGGGTTGTGGGGGAAGCCCTAATAGCGCGAGGGGCGGCTGGTGGTAGCAGGGGAAGGAGGCGGAGTCGAAGGTACGATGCGAAGGTGGTGGAGGCACACCGGCGAAGGTGGTGGAGGTATAGCGGCGAGGTGGAAGAAGAAACCGGCATTTTTATCTTTCAAATGTTGTATTAGGCTGAAAAGGCATTTTGGTCATTTCTGGTTGGTCAATGACCGAAAATGGCTAGTCAATGCTGGAATATAGTATTTTGGATTATATTTGCACTTAGGTAAAGTAGTTGGGGTATTTTTTTGCACTAAAAATTATCTCAGGGTTATATGTGCACTTACTGAAGTATATAGGGTTATATTTATGGGTGTTCAAATTGCCCGACCCGACCCATTTTGACCCAACCCATATGGGTCAGGTCAGGTCAATGTCCTATTTGGGTCGATGTGGCTCGAGTCAAAATGGATCGGGTCAAAACGGGTCGGGTCAGATTTTGACCAAAATCGACCTGTTTTGACCAATTTGCAATTTTACCCCATTTTCTTGAAAACAAATCATAAGAAAATTAGTTTAATACAACATACCCACCAATAATTTAATTCATAAACAAGTTTAACATTCTTAATTTCTTTATTAAACTAAAAATAATTTTGTAAAACTACTAGTATTAATTATAAATAATATATTTATTAATATATGAAATATATATTCATAATTGTATAAATAAATTTTAGTAAAATTATATTTTTTAAATAAAATATTAAAAGTATTCTAACTAATTAAAATGAAAATAATTGTATTTTTCTTTATTAAGTGTATAATATATAATTAAATATAATATAATACTCTTATTTTAAATTATATAAAAATAAATCATAATTTTATTTATTATTTAAATATTATAACATTTAAAATAATATAATTTATTGAAATAAATTATAAATAAATTATTAATTTTATATGATTTTGGTCGATTTGGGTCGACCCAGTCTGACCCGACCCGATCCGACCCTAAACTGTGAGAATTTTGACCTAACCCGACCCAACTCATTTCTCCCAAAATTTTGGGTCAATTTGGGCCGGGGCAGCCGACTCGCCCTAA
Organism: Rubia tinctorum; assembly: GCA_032355605.1. Classification (NCBI taxonomy): domain Eukaryota; kingdom Viridiplantae; phylum Streptophyta; class Magnoliopsida; order Gentianales; family Rubiaceae; genus Rubia; species Rubia tinctorum. Next base: position 11,347 of record JAULKM010074121.1, read on the forward strand.
CCCATGAACACCCCTAGTTATATTTGTATGCATCCCTTCAAAAAAATGGGGTTATGTTTGCACATACCAAAGAACTGAGGGTTATATAAGCACTTTGTTGTATTTTCTTTGTCTGAATTAAATTTCTTTTATTTTAGTGAAACTTTTTCTTGTTATAAATTGTAACTACACTATGTTAATTATAAATTCATTACTCCCTCTGTCCCAGCATAAGCTACAGAGAGAGGGAGGAATGCTCAAAATTTACTTCCCAGTTTCCCATGCAAAAGGCCTGACTGCACTGCCATTCACGTGGGTGAACAGTGTCAGTTTTGCAAAAAATTAACATTGCTGAAAAATTCATTTGTGGACTAAACTTTGGAGGCAAAAATTAAGGTTACAGATTTCCCTCCTAAAAATTGGAGGGAATTTTGCTGAATACAAGTCAACTAATGAACATGAAACCCTAACTACCCACCCTATATAAATCAACTCCCTTCTTCTACCACTAC
>JAULKM010074131.1:0-11837 GCA_032355605.1 Rubia tinctorum
AGATACACTAATTTTCTTCTGTGCCTTAGCTGTTTGAAGTCTGTCTTCTCCTCACAAATAGGACATGCTTTGTGCCCCTTCGCAACATACCCCGATAAATTTCCATACGCGGGAGAATCATTAATCGTACAAAAAAGCATGGCGCACATTTGGAACTCCATATTCGTATGACCATCAAATATCGTCATCTCATTCTCTTTCCACAGTAGCTTCAATTCATCAATCAAAGGTCCCATGTACACATCGATGTCATTTCCAGGTTGTCTAGGACCTAAGATTAGTGCAAACATCATAACATATTTTTGTTTCATGCATAAATATGGGGGCAAATTATAGATAACCAACATCATTGGCCAAGAATTATGTTTCGATGACATATTTCCAAATGGATTCATCCCATCAGTACACAGAGCAATGCATTGGTTTCTAACCACCTAACCAAATGTGGGGTACCCTTCGTCATAAAATTTCCATTGCTCACTGTCTACCAGATGCTAATCTTTATGTCACTTTGTATATCCTAGTCTGTATGCCACCTCAACTTCTTTGCATCATTTAGATTTGCAAATAACCTCTTTAGCCTCAGAATTATACGCAAATACCATATACACTTCAACGGGACCTTCTTCTTGCTCTTAGTTGAACACGGATCAACATCTTTCTTCACACTCTTATACCTTGAACGTTTGCAAATGGGACATTCAACAACCTCTTTAAGGTCACCATCATACAATACACAATCATTTGGATATGCTTGAATTTTTTATATTCCAAACCAAGAGGACACAATATTTTCTTATCTTCATAAAACAATTTAGGTACTCCATTCCCATCCTGCAACGTATCCTTCAGAAGTTTTAAGAGTGAACTCACACTTGTATCATTCCAACCACTTGAAACTTTTAAATTGAAAAGTTCCATACAAAATGATATTATGGTATCTTTATTTTACATCCCATATATAATGGCTTCTCTTTTTCCTCCAGAAAAGCACTCAATATTTCAGGCTTCCTCTTAAAATCTCTTACACTATCATCGAACATAGCGTCAATGGTGCAATTTTTTCCATCCACATCATCACACCAACCAACCCTACCTTGTTCCTCTACCTCCCCATGAAATGTCCAAACAATGTAACCCCTATTGAATCCGTTCTTTAGCAAGTGAAATCTAACAATCCCGCATTTTTAAACATTTCCTGACACAAGCATCGCTTGCATGGACAAAGTATCCTCTCCTCCCTACCGTAGGCATAATCAAGAAACGAATCTACAAAACCAATATTTCACCACTCCATCTAGTTGCAATTGGTCAATTAACCATTTTCGATCTCCATGCAAGAATCGATTCTCGATCCAATCTACCTAAATGTGATATTAAAAAAACAACCCATTATTCAATATTCAAACATCATAAAATGAACACAATACATTTCCTATGACTACAAAGATAACCATGTTCTTGGAAGATGTACATGTACCATCTACCAATATAATAAAGAAAACAATGTTCACACACCCATATTTATAAGTAGAACCAAACTATCCCCATGCATGCATTAATGATTGCAACCACTACTATTTTAATGAAATTAATAAAAATAAAGAAAAACTTACATTTATGGGTCTTCATGCCTTGGGATAAAGCTCACCTTCCACAAAAACCCTCCATCAACGTGTAGAAAAGAGAGTTCAAAAATCAGATTTCATTCTCATCATGGTAGTTGAGAGCATTTATGGTAAAATTTAGCACCGGATTTTATGAATAGTGTGAACAAAACCGGTGCCGTTTTTTCTCCACTACCAGTTTCAAAACCAGTGCGCTAAAAACCAGTTCCATTTTCAAATTAATTCAGCATTCCGTACCAGTCATCCTGAAAACCGGTGCTAGGTTTTACACAGGTTAATCTTAGCACCGGCGTCTTCAAAACCAGTGATACTTTAACACCAGTTTTTTGTAGCTTAGCACCGGTTTTTAAAAAAACTAGTACAATTTTAGCACCGGTTTCTTAAAAATCGATGGTACATTGGGTTAAACTGGTGCCAAGTTAAACCCCGGTTATTCTTAGCACCGGTTTCCTCAAAACCGGTGCTCCTTCAAAACCGAGGCATCTTAAAACCGGTGTTTCCTCAAAACCGGTGCTCCTTCAACACCGGTTTTTTCGAATGTAGCACCGGTTTTAAAAAACCAGTGCCAAAAGGGCACCAATTTTTTGGAAACTGTGCTACATTCCAAAAAATAGGTGCTAGGTTTAACGCCATTTTTTCTTTGCACCGGTTTCTTCAAAATTGGTGACACTATAACACCGGTTTTTCCTTATCTAGTACCAATTTTAAAAAAATCTATGTAATTTTAGAACCGGTTTTCAAAAAATCAGTGCAATTTTAGCATCGGTTTTCTAAAAACCGGTGGCCCACAAGGAGAAACTGGTGCAAATTAAAATTGGGCACCGGTTTTCAAAAATGGATGCCAAAAAACTAGTGCTAAGGGGGGGGGGTATGTGGTAGTGTAAGGATGGTAGTAAAATTAAGGCCACAAATTAAACATGTGGTAGTGGATGGATGCGCCAAAGAAAAGGAGTTAAGTCCGGAAGAAATAAAGAATGGCATGGCCTTTGTAGATCTGCACGTCCCATGCCAGGCCAAGTGCCAAGGAGACTAAGTTCAGGTGTGGGCCACGTAATTCCACATGACCCGTGCACTCAGAAGGTGAAGAATAATAATCCTAACCGTGGCTTACAAACTTTCGCGTGGGCTGCTCACTCAGAAGACCTACGGACACACTCCAGTCGGGGCTGCTTGATTAGACAGCTAAGAAAAGCTTTCCAGTCCGCAAGCCACGCGCTTATGCATGGGAAGTGGGCTTAGTTTTCTCGTGAATGACCTTTAGTCCGTAGCCCGCATGCTTTTGAATGAGCTTTGCAATGCGGTCCGTGCATTATTGCTTAGCCCATGCTGACATGGATGCTAGGATTTCTTAGGTTTTAGGCTTTTCTAAAGCCAAATTCCACCTACTATAAAAGAAGTCATTACTCTACTAGGGTCTTAAATTCTAATTTTGGTATTTATTCCTAGATATAAGAGTTGGTAGAGAGAGAAGGAGGCTATCTTCTCTCTTCATTTATTTTTCCTAGTTTTTGCCTATTGCATTGAATCCAATGATTGCTTATGATTCAAGTATTTAGATTAGTTTATTTCTCGAGGAATCATTTTTACTCATGGCTTGATGTTGACTTTGTGAGATCCATAGATTTCTTTACCTTAATGTTCTATGAATAGTTATCCTCGATTTATGCTTTACATTCTTGTAAGATGTATGCCATTTATTTTCTCCGATGCATCCATAGATTCTTGTGTAGTATACTATTTTGATTGGCTTAATTGTTATATTGGGAGTGTTCAATTAGGGCTATTGTAAGTTCGAGAGTATAGGGATGTTGAGTGCATGCATGCTACCCCAAAATTACCATCCTGATAGTTAAACTCTAACATAATTGGGTATTCATTTAGTAATGTTCATGTTAGGAGCGCTATTGATCCTTAATGAGGGAACACCCCTTAGTTTACCTCGATAGAAAGACATGATGGTTTGTAACAGTTAGGGTTGTTTTGTATAGACTAGGATCATGTCAGCCCTAGAGTTATCTCAAGATGCCAATTTCTTTGCCTCTCTAGGCCTGGGGTTATTGTCCATAGTGGAGTGCCTGGGACATATTTTCCTCACTTTCATATCTAACGATTGCAACCTACGAAATTCTGAGTTCCTTTAAGGGAGGCTCGTTAGAATTGGGACTGAGATCGATGGGGAAAGAATTATGGTATCAAAAAGATGATCGCAGCTCTTTCCCTAATTACGGAGGCGGTGTGTTGGCATTTAAATATAGTCGAACCTTTGTGTGACAGAGATTGGGATTTCCCAGCCATCTACCTCAAAATGTGACACAGGCATGAGATAGGTCCATATGTCTTATATGTGATAGAATATAGGATGAAAGACATCAATCAACCATGTTACACAAATATCCCTAAGACTAGTTAGATGTAGTTTATGCTCTCTCTGTTTGCATGCTCATTAGTTGTTAGAAAAAAAACCCCCAATCATATGTTTAAATCACAAGCTATCCCGACACACAATCCGAGGGACACAATTGTGATTTTTTTAGTTAACTTGCACATTCTATTATCTCTGTGGAGGACCCCATGACTTGCCACTAGATACTCCACAGTAGTTAGTAGTGAGCATAGAGGCAACTTATAAATTCTATCTTTAGGAAGTGCCCGTATGTAATTTGATAAAATGAATGACCCTGCATTTGTGGATAAACTTTTGGCATCATTGTCGGGGATACTAGCTTTAGTTTGATTGTTAGCTTATATGACTAGTTGGTAATAATAGTTTGTTTTTTTCTTTTTTCTTTTGTAGCTTTTTGTTGGCAATTATGTTGAGATGTTTAATAGTTATTATTTTTTTCTCCTAAATTGTTTTACTAGGGTTTCTTTGTGGACTGGTAGTGTATTACTTCTAGTTTATGGTACATACCCACACCACTAACCAAGAAGCCTTACACTGGTTCCCGGAAAGCACAGGTAGGCAACGAAGGAGGAGAAGAAGGGTTAGTGAGGAAGTTCTTCAAGGGCTAAGTGGTTATTTAGATGGCTAAGGAAAATATGACTTTGAGGGAGTAGATGGCTCCTAATTTGAAGAATCAACCCTTCTGTGTTGTCTTCCCACCTCTTCAGTATAATGGGACATGTGAGCTCAAGAGTGGGATGATTCAGTGTCTTCCAACGATCCTTGGGATGGACGGCGAGGACCCCAACCAGAACTCTTGGAGGATGACGAAAACTTACAGTCCTTTCTATTCTAACTTCAAGACTCAGAAAATGACAAGTTTTACTACCTCTCACCAGTGTGTATAACTTCTTGGAAGGATATTAAGCACTGGTTCTTAGTGAAGTATTTTCCCACTTCAAAATCTGGTGGGTCGAACAAAAAACTGTCAAACATCTTGTACCTTTCCATTGAGTGCCTTTATGAGTATTTGGAATGCTTCAAGAGATTTTTAGAAATCTGCATGTATCATCCGTTCAAAGAGGCATATCTCATGTACTATTTCCTTGAAGGTTTGTGTGATGAGGACATGCAAATGGTGGATGCCGCATTCAATGGACCGATTACCAACTAGAGCACCAAGGACACGATAGCTCTTTATTAGGAGGTGGAAAATAGAACACGCAAATTCAGGGCCCGGTCAAGAGTCAAAACATTGGAAGAACCCACTCACTCTCCTAAATAAGAAGAGGGAGTCCAAGCCCTTGCATCGATGATGGATTTTATGAAGGGGAGGACTCACCAAGTGAAGGTTTGCGGGATTTGTATTTTGGACCATCCGAAGGATTTCTTCCCACAAGTAGTGGGGGAAATTAAAGAAGTGAAGGCCTTGGAATACAATGGAGAAAATAGTAAGTTTGACAGGGAGCAACAGAAAAGGTTCTTCAGGAACCAGGGTGGATACTATTTTCGAAACCCCAATGCTAACTCATTCAATTCCCAATGTCGCAACCACCCAAATTTTTGGTGGCATGATGACCAACAAGGTTACAACTGAGGGGGAGTTCCATTTCAACCTTACCCAAGGGGTGAAGGGCCTTCCAACAACAACTATCCTGTCTACTAGTCAGATCGAGAAGAGATTTGGAAGTAATCGCTCAAATGACAAAGAAGAATGACATGTTTGCAGAGTGTACAAGGTGAGACATTGAAATTTTGTGCATGGGGGCATTCTTGAGCATTAAGAATCTTGAGTTTTAATTAGGGCCATTGGCCACCTTGGTTTCCCGACACAAAGCAGGGGATTCTGTCAAGCTACCTTCCCAACCCGAACTCAATCCAAGGAATGTGACCGCTTTGAGGTTTAGGAGTAAGAAGGAAGTAAGAGAAGATGAGAAGGAGACATTTCAAGAGGATGATAAGTTAGGGGAGGAAATCAAGTCCGCACTTGAAGAGGAAGAGATATTCATTAAGGAGGAGCCCGCACAAGACCATTCGATCACTAAGGAGAATGAAGTCAACCCTCTGCCGCCATTCCTGAGTACTTTGAGGGGAAAGGAAAAAGTGGTATCCAAGGTGGAGAAAATTCACCAAAGTCTCCATGAGGTGTGAGATTAGTATCCCACTCTTAAATGTAACAAATAAAATCCCATCTTATGCTAAGTTTTTAAAAGAATAAATGTACTCAGAGGAGGCCTAATACTATAAAAAATGTAGGAAAATTAAAAATAGGGGAAATTTTCACATTAGCTCATATAAGCCTTCCTAAGAAATGTGATGATCCCGGAATTTTTTTCTATTCCTATATATTTAGGTATTAGGCTTATTAAGGGAGCTATGATTGGTCTTGGAGCCTCTATTAATGTTATCCCCCATACCTTGTGTGAAACTCTTGATTTGGGAGAGATTAAGAAGACTAGGGTGATAGTCCAATTAGCCTAGGGGGTTATTTAGGGATATGATGGTTAGGGATGGAAATCTTATCTTTCTGGTAGACTTTTATGTCCTCGATATGTTGCATAATGGAGGTGTATCAGCATTTTACTGGGGAGACAATTTTTTAAGACATCGAGGACTAAAATATATGTCGACCTGGGAACCTTAACTCTAGAGGATGACATGGATAAGATTGGTTTTGAAATATATAAATCTAATCATATGTCTTCTTCTTCTCTTGCATGCATTGGTATTAAGTTTTATGAGGAATACAATGGTATAAACCTTATGCATAATTTGATCAAAATGATGAATCTCGCATGAGTGATGATGATGAGAGTCCTTACATGATTGATGAGAGAATGTATTGCATGATGTTAGTGTTACTCTTCCTATTGTAGATTGTTTTTCTATGTCTATCAAGACTAACATGCAGTGGATTATAGAATTGGCAGAGAATTGAAACCTCCTAGACCACCTCGTAAAACCAAGGAAAATGCTAAGGATTCGACATTGGCTAAGCAAAACATGATTCCCCAATTTGTAAGAAAGATTGTTAAGGTAAGGATGAAGCTCTGTGGAAAACTTCCCACAAATATGTCATCATGGGTTGAGTCACGGATGGCGATTTCGGAGACTCAACGGTAGGTTTTTACTGATTCCAAATGCATGAAAAATAAGTCGTAAGGACGACAATAAAATTACGATGTTTTTCTTTGATTTGGTTTTTTAGTTGTTAGTTTTGTTGCATGTTTTGTTTGTCGCTAAGAACTTTTTAAAGAATTCTGGTTGCTGTTAATCTAAGATCGAATCTTGTAGTTTTTGGTTAGATGAAAATAGGATTTTAAGTGAAAGAATTAAAAAGCAGCTAAAAATTACTCAACTGTCCAGGGAAGCACAAGTCGTGCAAGGCTTGTGTATGAAGAACTGGAACGAGGCCCTCATATGGAACAGTTGTGCCATGTCTCGTGCCAGATGAAAATTCCTGCAGTCTAGCAAAAGTGCAGAATTTCGGCAAAGTTAAAACTTTATGAAAACTAGCATTTTTTCCTCAGGAGATCTTTCTTGAAACTGGTTAGTACCAGTGGTACTACACCAAGCACTCACACCCTTTCTAAACATGAATTCATGAAAGCTCTAATCCAAAATTTCTTTTCCTCCCAAACCATTACTACTTTCTTTTTATCTCTCTTCTAAACAACCCATTTATAACATATCATTAAATCTCTGAATTTGAATTCTGAGTATCTTTTCCCCTCAATATAGATCACTTAACTCACTCCAATAAATTCAAAACATCCACTCTCATTTCACCATAGGAAGAATTTGGATTTGGGAATTTTCTCAAGGGAGAGAATTCCTTATTTTTTCCTTGTGTAATCTTCTTCTCCTAACCTCCAAATTCGGGTAATTCTTGAACTTCATTTTTAGTTTATTTCATTATCATGCTTGTGTTACATGGGGGAAACTTGAAATTTGAATTTTTTTTAATGTTTTGTGAGAGTATATGGGTTATGTGCATGATCTTAAGTTGATCTAAGTGTGGAGGAAGATTGTGACATGATGTAATAAATGTTGGATATCTAGGAAGCATGATTATTGCTAAGTGACCTTTGTGTATAAACCTTGTGTATTTTTCCATTACCATTTTTCTCTTGTGCTGTGATAGAATGGGTCCTAAGAGGAGTAGACCGGAGAAAGGAACTACCTCTCGGGTTTATAAAGGGAAGGGTGTGGCAAAAGTTGGGAGACAAAATCCGAAAACACCCATGGATTCTACTCCCGGTATTTTTGGTAACTTCATGAGGTTGATGAAAATTTCTGGGAATGCGGCTAGGAAGTGGAGAAATATTGATTGGCCAAAGAGGGCAATCTTGGAGACCAATTTTGTGTGCAAAGAGACATTGGAGGAACTAGGCCTACTCCAACCCATCAACTACTTGCTAGGTCAGATAGGCCTAAACGGTTTTTTCATGATGCATTCCAATATGTATATTCCGTGGACTTTTGGATTCTTAGCGACCATGGAGCAAACATCAGACAATGACGGGAGGAGTACCATAACACTCCACTTGAATGACATGGAGTGTTCACTGACCCATAGAAGTCGCAAGAGAGTTTAGGTGGAAATATGGGAAGGAAGTTCCCAAAACATAGAGACAATATCTCCCGTTCTTGTTGGGCAACTTTTGTGGGCGTGGATAGGAACCATTAAGGTAAGAATACTGCAATAGTCCACCCGGCTTTGCAGTACATGCACCGACTCTTATCCATGGAACTTTTATGTCACTGGGAGATCTCTATATTCTCTAACCAACATGTGCCAATTCTTTGGGCTATGAATCCTAGCCTAAACTTCTATCCCAACTTGGTGGACACATTTGTGAAAGATTGAATATTCACGGGGAAGAAGAAAATGAGGAAAATACTGATAGGGGGAATGGTTAATTTTCTTCAACAATACCTAGGACATGAGGTGCCGCCTTTCTTTGCTTTGGTGAACTTGGGCCATTTAAAGAGGTATAATATGGAGAAGTTGGCAAGAGTTTTATGATTTCCACCATCACTATGAAAGATTGGTTTGTCTGGCTATATGTTGGCGAAACTGTGTGCAATTTCTTAGTGCTTTCACAACCCGAGAGCATGACAATAACTTATGGCACCGCTTTAGAATATATTTTCATAGCTCCCGATCTGATATTTGATAAGCCTTTGTACTACACCTTATCAGTTTAGGATTTGGACATCAAAGAAGGAGAAGGTTAGAAACCCCTAGAGTACAACTTATCTGGACCAACCTACCGGCTGACTTCTTCGATAAATTTTGCATATTTAGGGAACAAATCTTGAGCTCAACCCAATTAGTGCAAGAGGATAGTCACAGGGTAGGTGAGATGAGCTTACAAATAGAAGAGTTTGGTACGAGTCTTGACTCTATGGACTTGACCATGAGGGTTTGGGGAGCTAGGATAGATTCCATCGAGCGAGAAGTGAAGGAAGAGTTCTCCATAGTCACTAGTAGAGAGGATTTGATTAAAGGCAGCCAAAAAAGGATGTTCAAAAATAATTCTGTGGAACCGCCTTCCCTAGGACCTTCCAAACTCAAACATATGTAATTTGACAGGCCGTATTTTTAGAAGGAGGTTAAAAACCTAATAATTTAACACCATGACGAAGCACATTAGACCTAGATTTCTTAAAATCGGAGTTTCTCCCTACTAGCATAGGTTGATTAAGAATGTCAACCACCTCTCCGTCCACTTTGGATTGATATTGCCATGGCTAGATTGATGTGGTTTTGGAAAATATTGGTTTTGGAGAAGGGATTTCAATCCTTTAAGTGAGAGGCGGATTGCTAGGGTTTCAGAATTGGGAAATTTTGAATTCCTAATTCATTTTTTATATAGTTCGCATGTGTTTCGAATCTGGAACCCACTTAGGATATAATTTTGAAGAGCCGATTTGAGAGTTCCGAATGCGAAACCGTTGTTATATTAGGAAGAAAAGAAGCATTATTTTACCCGTGTAGGTCCAGAATGTGAACCTAAATTTCGAAACTTGTAGTTCCAAGTCCAGAACTGCCTCAGATAATAATACGAAAATATGTGCAATGTTTTTGAAAAAAAATGAAATTGTAGTTTCGATTTAGGGAAACAATCGGTGCACTATGCATCATTATATAGTCAATTAGTCACCCTCGTATTCTGATTGAGGAACTATTAGGGCTCTGAAAAACACCTGAGCCGACAAAGATCCTATTGAGAAACATCTTCAGCACAGATGGAATGAAAACCAATTGGATGGTCTTTCATTAAGTTAATTAATATAACCGTTGTTTTTGTAGACACTACTATACGACAAACAAGAAATTGCATTACATATAATCAAGAACCATTCAATGTCAAATTATACAGAATGTAATCACTCATAACATACAAACGTTTTTTCAAAATGTCACAATAAGTAGAAACAGAATATCAAAATGTCACAATGTCACAATAAAAAATTGTTTTGATAATGTCAAATTATTGTCAACTACAGAAAACATCAGATCTTGCGATCATCGGGAAACATCAAGGTAAGTTCCGGATCACTCTCTTCTCTAGCAGGCTCCCCCTCACCCTCATCCTCAGACTGAGTAGCAGTAAAGTTTGGGTCAAAGTTGGGCATCGTCTCATCATCGCCTAGATTGAATTGTAGATTGGTGTATTTTATGAATTTGGCATGTTGGGATTCCATGGCTTCCATCTCCTTGTTCGCTTTTATAACTTCTGAACGGATGCAATCTAGATACCAACTCTCAATATTCTTCCATCTCGGCCTCGACCTATGAGTAATAGAAAAAAATTGGACCATAAACATATGTAAATTTTGGAAAAATATTTAACTTTTAAAAAGTAATTCAATTATAAGACCCTATCGAGTGTAGATTCCCTTGCTCCTTTGCCTTAGTGCCGAGGACCACCTTGTGCCACCATTTTTCATCATCACCCACCTCTAGCTGCTTGTGCTATAACAAAGACTCATTGTAATATTCGAGATGCAATGGGTGATCTATGGGGACAACACCAAACTCCCCCATCAATGCAGTTATGAAACCCCCTTATAGAAGATCTTTCTTCCTTCTCGTCGCTACATTGAGCATGTAGTAAACTATAGTGTGTCATGGGTTAATTGGGATTCCCTAATTGATGTAGTAAAATAACATTGGTTTTTCTATAGTTAGATCACATGCATGCCCCCCTGATGGCAAGACGTCCATACAAATCCACTCATAAACTATCCGTTGCTCGACAGTCAACTTTCTCACATCAGAACACTCAACCTGACACATCCTGAACTCATCCCTCAAAAATTTCTTCCTATCCATTTCTATGGGGAAAAGGGGTTGTCACGGTAATAGCAGGCCAACTCTGCTGATGAAAAATCTCTCAGGGACCCTAAGGGTTATCAGTGTGCAAAGTCGTTGGGTTATTATAGGGGCAACCTAAATCAGCATATATAGTGTATTTTGTGACCATAACATTAACTCAATTAATTGGGGTTATATCCTTATATTGAAATCCTTCCTTAGATTAGCATAAAATTTCACCACCTTATCATTGTATACTCTATCCTCTAAGGTTAATAATTTCTCCAAATGTTGGTTTGAAAGTACCGGAGAAAATAGTCTAATGATAATTCCTCATATCATTCACTAGGTACAACCTTAGGATTCGTACATGGGAGGTCGTCGCCGTACCTCTCAAAGATACTATTTTTAATCCCAATATACTTACTAAATACAACTAAGTAGATAGTTGGCAAGTCGGGGTCGTCCACAAAGAAGAGGGATTTTTCTAAGGGTTCAT
>JAULKM010074141.1:0-11837 GCA_032355605.1 Rubia tinctorum
CCTTGGAAACTTTGTTCTGAATGACAAAGTTCTGATCATCAAAGGTGACAAAAACATTTAAATCTCTGGTCAGTTTAGTAACGGACAACAAGTTCTTAATGATCGCGGGAACAACCAGAACATCAGATAAAATAAATTCATCAGAAATCTTAGAGTCACCAACATGAGAAATCCTAATAAATGCACCATTACCAACAGAGACATAAGAATTACCAGAATAAGGGGTAACAGTCTCCAAACCAAAAGCATATGACACAATATGACTGGTGGCACCAAAATCGATGTACCAATCGGAGGTGTGACTAGTAGGTTCTAACTGTAGAGACGACTGGAAGCATTCAACAAGATGGATAGAATCAGTGCGACGAGCTTGAGAACCTGTCTGTGCAAGCATCCTGTAACAAGTCGCAGCATAGTGACCGGAATGACCATACCAAGTACAGTGCGACCGCCCACGACCAGCCCCAGCCGAAAACTACCCAGTGGACCGGCCATCACCACGGCGTATGCTCAAACGTCCACCTCTGGCGGTGCGTGAACAGTACGCGCCGCCGTCCCTCGCCGACACGTGATCCCACACTCGGCCGGCCGGGGGTAATCTGCCTCTGTGAATGTTGCTGGCCCAGTAGCAGGGGCTGAATGTCCCTGTAAATTTTTCAAAAAGGCTTTGTGGTTCTTAGCACGTGACAGAACATCGGCATATAACAGAGTGGGCGATGAATTGATTAATGGTGCAAAAAAATTCTTAAATTCCATACCAAAAGCAGTTAAGAACCATATCATCTGGTCATCATTTGACACGGGAGAACCCATCATAGATAACTGCTCAAAAATATCCTTAAACTTAAGGTGAATGTCATGAACTGTACCAGTCTTGCGAATGTCATGCGCATCTGTACGAAGACAGAGATTGGTAGAGGCAATGCTGTCATGATAAATGGCTTTCAGACTGTCCCATATGTCTTTTGGTGTTGCACAGTCAGGAATTTTCGCCAAAGCTTCTGGCGTGAGAGAGGAGAAAAGAAGACTGCACACACGTTGATCTTCATCGACCCATTGATCATAATCTGATTTGGCCTTCAGATAGGCCTCCATTGGGTCGGCCTTGGCACCATCGCGGGTAGGAGTGGCGGCGACCTGAGCATAGGTGAGAGAGGAGGTGCCACCATCTTCAGGAGGAGTGGGAAGCTGCGGGCATGGTTTAGTGCCATCAAGAAAACTGAACAACTTCTGAGATTTAAGAACATAGCCAATATGACGCTTCCACAATAAATAATTTATCGATGACAATTTGATAGTCATCATGTGGAGAAATGTAGTGTAAGATAAAAAAAATTCAGACATGATGACAGAAGAAAAAAATAACGAAGAAGGAGATGGATAGAAGAGGCGGCGGCCAAAGGAGGAAGAAGAGGAGAGGCGGCCGAAAAGGGTTTAGAATTTTTGGAAGGGTTTGGACCAGGTTTGCTCTGATATCCCGTAATGATTTATCATTCACAATGACAGAGAATAAATAGAGAGTACAAGAGTTAAGGTAAACTAGTCCTAATATAACTCTATACTAGTTATCGAGATAAGAACAAATCTAATTATCTAACTGATTGATTCTAACATTTTTGTATTAAGTTTTCGTTATATAATTAAAATATTTTTTTGGAGGCAGCAAACAATACTATTTTATTCACTAAAAATCTAGAGATTTTCTTTATATATTTCAAATTTTATTCTATAAGTTAAAAGCTCGCAAAATCATTTATCGTTTTAAAATTTGCCTCATAAATTTTGAAGTTTCCAATTCCGTAAGGATAAAAGGAAACATAGCTGGCCTGTCTTGATGGTTTTCTAATTTACCAGCAACACAGGACCTCTAAACTTAAAGAGGCCCAAAATTTCGAATATCATTTGTAGGTTTTAAAATCTAAATTTTATTTTTAAGGTTTCAAAATTTTCAATTTTTTATTTATTGAAATAAAGGTTAAAATTTTTAAATTGCTCTGTAGTTACTATTAGAAATTATTTATATATTTCTAAAAGATTATATATGAATCTATTATATATTCAAAAGTACTTATAAATTTAAAATAAAAAATAAGTAAAAAAATCTACTTTAGGTAATTAAATACAATTAAGTTCGATTCAATTTCACAAAAAAATAGTTTATGAAATTTTGTTTAATTTAGCCATATTTTTATTATTTTATTGCTTCAATTCATTTTAAGTTAATTCAATTTATTTCAGTTCACCAAAAATAAACTCGGAACAACACCATTGAACCTGGTCGCGCCTTTGATCGTCATCAATTAAAGACGGTTCTTAACTACATTTAAAAGGCAGATGGAACTGTCTTTAAATTTTCTGAACTCGGAACGTCTCTTGTTCCCTTCGTCCATGGGCTCTATTTCGAACTTAGAACGCCAGTTTAAGGCAGTCAATAACCGCCTTAATATGTCCATTGGAACCGCCTTGAACTTCTTAAGAGCTCAGAAGTCACATAGCTCCATCGACCCTTGTTCAATTGTTACGAGTTCGGAACCTTATGGTCTTCTGAACTAGGAATAACAATTGGATCCTTATTTCGGCCCTTTGAGACAGCAACTTCCCCAATCAGCCCCCTTATTCCGGTCCTATTTTGTAAATTTTTGTGCGTGAATTTTCCCCCCATAAATTAGCTTCCGAGTTTTGAAGATAAATCGACTTAGACATTATTAAAGAGACGAATAATTTTACGAACTCGGAACACATCACAGCTCCAAATTTGAAAATAATATTTTCATTCATATCCACGGATCAAAATAGGCCTTATTCATTATACACAATTGTAACATAATACAAGAATATATTCTAGGAGGTCACAAAAATCTATTGAAAATGCTAACTAAGCAATATTCTATGATAGGAATAGAAGTGAACACTATTCTATTCCGAACTATCACATGATACTAATATATCTAAATTGTGTTACTATACAAAATTGGAGTTTCTAAGCCTTGCGGAGCGGTTGACAATGAAATGCTTCGCTAAAAAAAATCGTGCATTGTTGATGTCTTCTTTTGAATAGGTCCTCGTTGCCTTGGAAAAACCTTCGAGTTTCAAGATATTAGCAAGTATAATATGGACATTGACAAACTATTAATGTTTTGCCGAAGTTAATGTATGATTACCGTTTCAATTTCAAGCAAATCCAACTTTACACTCTCTATCCACTCTATTGCGTACAACATTATGTAATAGTCTCACTCTCATGTTTGGGCTTGTTTATTGTACTGGTTTAAATCCACATGAAACTTGTAGCATATAGAAACACATTAAAAACCACGTTGGAAAAATAGATGAAATTGACTAATTTATACCTTAATTTCGACTGCTTAAATTTGATTCTGTCACCTTCACT
Source organism: Rubia tinctorum (assembly GCA_032355605.1). Taxonomy (NCBI): domain Eukaryota; kingdom Viridiplantae; phylum Streptophyta; class Magnoliopsida; order Gentianales; family Rubiaceae; genus Rubia; species Rubia tinctorum. The sequence continues at coordinate 3,392 of JAULKM010074141.1, forward strand.
AGTGTCCTTCATAGCAGACTCCAAATCTTGAAAAATGCTTTCGATGGTTGGAAGTGCAAGGGGTCCATCCAATATACCATTTCTTTTCCGTAAAAATCATGATCAATCGCCAATGATATCTAATCAAGAAAATAAAATTAACGTTAATAAAATAGCGCAAATGAAGTTTGTCAACGTAATGTGGATTGGAACTATAACCTTTCACTGTAGGGTGCAATAAAAAATCTCTTATCCTTCCTCCCAATATTTTTGCAAATGCAGTCGATCCTCTCTTACTTTGTACATCCAATTTCTTGAGTCATCACCGGACACATGTATCTGACCCATCCCTTCTTTGATTATACATAAAATACAAGTATCTGGAAATTAAAAAATTATCCACATTAGTTGTAAACAATTTAAAATAAATAAATAGTAAAGAAGAAATTAATGTATAATTGTAAATAAATTTTACTTACAAGATGTATATGAACATTAGCATCTGATTAACTTGCTCACATTTCCATAAGTACTCAAAATCATTCCATAGCGCGATGATGTCTCGTTTCTCACCAAATACGCAATCGTTTCCCACAAATGAGTAAGTCGAGTTCCGTTCATGTGGTTGAACCCAATTGTGTAGCACTCGTACGAAGTGAGGTGAGTCTTTCGGGCCTTGTGCTCTTCGAACAAGTTGTCTAATATTGTGTTTGTTGGACCGGTTTGGGTGTTTTGTGGACCGGTTTTGGTGTAGTTTGGACCGCTTTAGGTGCTGTTGGACGTGTGAATTTCAAATGCCAATCCTTTATAGGATTGGCCTAAATTAGTTGACGCGGCCACAACAGGAACATTTCATGTGCAAAACCAACATGTTTGTATTCGCCATCCAGAACTGGCAACGGAGCACCCTTCACCAATGCCTTCTTCAGAGAAACTCTAGACAAACCTTCTGCAATTGGTACGGTGTGATGATGTCTCATTAATTCATGCAAAACTCCATCGACTACATTGAGTGGTCTACCATCTATGTCTTAATCAATGTATAATTCACACACATGAGAACCCTACATTGCACAAATTATATTTGTCAATCTTGTCAATGAAATCGGTACAAACATTTTGAACAAGTTAAATGTGTACCTTTTATCACTTGTGAGGATGGCCTTGTCGAGGTTGTTGGCCTTGTCATTAGGAGTTTGTATAATTGTCGCTAGATTTACTTTAACATTTTTGGAGAATGGTGTGATCCTCTTAATGGAGGTGTCCAATCGGGTGTCAAATCATCTAAGTTCTCGGGAATAGCAAGGCCCGCGTGTTTGGATCAACTTCCGAATGAGAATGTCATGTTGCTAAATTTGTTTATCTTGTTGAAATGCTTATTTTTACAATGTGTGGATCCACGATGATTGTGCATGGGAATAGTACCGAGTAATCCCAAGTACCTCTCGTTGTGTCATGAACCCTCTAACTCTCCTAACACGCCCCGGGTGGTCGGGTTTTCTTGTAGCCTCAATAAGTATGTCTTTCTTGAATGTGGGTATGAATTTCCCCTCCAAATCATCATTCTTTAATTTTTCCTAACCATCAAAATGGAAGGAATTGGTTAGGAAATGTAAATGGGAAATATGTTTGAGAAGAAAATAGAAAGGAAGTGAAGGTTTACCACTCGTTCTGAAATTTCTTTTTGTCATCCTTCTCGTACATAACCTCCTTGTTTTTTCGACCTTTGAGGAATAAATCACACCTGTCAATGTTATCCACATCCATTGGTATTACACTTGCCCTTTCCTCTTCTTCGGTCATTCCCGCCTCGATTGAAATTTGAATATCTCTTTAAAGACATTCTTCCACTAATTGCAATGCCACTAATCCATACCCCCCAACGGCTTAAATGATGAGGAACTAGATTCAAACAGGCTATGCATTGTTTTTCTTTCCTCGTACCTATGTTAGAGAAAAGTCAACACTTAAGACACTTTAATCTAAATACTTATTAAATTTAACCTTAGATTACTGATGTTAGAATCATTCTCCAAATCCCTTCTCTTGTGGATCTTCCAACTCTCTGGTTGAATATGTGTGTGTAGGTAATCCAAGGCCAATCACCTTTCTCCGAAGAAAAAATGTAGTCCCTAGAAAAAGTATATTTGTGTTCCCTCAACTCTTGCACATCATGGTTTTTTCCTTATTTCTTAGAAATTCCATATCGAGGCAATCGATTTCGAAAGGTCTCTAATCGATTTAGATTGATAGGTGCTAAAACAAGGGCAAATGTAATATGTTCAATAAGAATACTATGGCAATTAACGGTACCATGCACTCCATCCATAGGGTCTCCTTATAGTCTTTCGACACCTCATGCCAACTATCATACTTGATGTCCACCCTTGTTCTTCCTATCTTCAGAACCCAACTAGACCACTTTGCACGTTCTTTGGAAAACACTTGTTGACTTGTTGAAAACCAATGTAGTTAACTCTTTCCTAGCCATCATACGTTCTAGTGTCCTACAATGAGTTTTGGCCATTCTCCTCTCATCAAACACATCATCGTCATCGCCACTAAATCCTAACGTCCCGGGTTGGGTATTTCGTGGACGTGACAGATCATCACGTGTTCGCTTCTTAGAAATTCTTAAACCTACATTAACAAATTCCTCAACAATTTATGAAACTAAATTCATAAAACACACTTATTGGATTTCTAAATCCTAAAATTTTCACTAGGTCAACAAACAACCCTCACAACATAAATACAAAGTATTATAACACTGATGACTACCTAAATCACATTCATTAGGTATTCACTTAATTTAGAAGATTAAACTTGCAATATAAGCTAAAGCCCTACCAAACTTCAACCATGAAACAAACCATGTCTCTCCTTGAACACATCTATGGTTTAGAACTACCAACCTTGAAATCAAACAAGTGATAGGATGAAGATTGTCAATCTATAAGTAGAGTAGTAAATGAGATCCTTCCCCATAGAAATTGAGAAAATGAAGTGAAATTTTAGGTGCATTAATCATGAACACATACCTTTGATTAGATAATGAAGAGAAATGGAGATGAAAGGATGAATAAATGAAGTATAAGGATGGAGTCATTTCGATGTTGGAAAACAGTGGGAAATACCATTTCAAAAACTGCCTTCAATGTTTTTTTCAGCGTCAAACAGGGCTTCCGAACTCGAAAGCCAATCAGCCCTTCAGTGCATGCACTACGAACAGGTTCCAAACTCGAAACCCAAGTTAATATATAAAAAAAATTCCCAAATCAGATTTACGATCTTCACACACAAAACCCGAAATTGAACTCTCCTCAAACCCTAACCACCAAATCCTTCAACAATCCATCAATACCACAACAATGTCGAGGCCTAGGCAATCAAAGAAAAATTACAGGGAGGCGAGTGAGCATAGCCATCAACCGTTCACCGAGGATAGGGCGTTAGGACATTTTTTTAATAAGAAGGTTGAAGATAGGTACGTGGATTTTTTGAAGCGTAGAGTCATTAATTCCAAGGTTATCAAGCTATCAACCATTTCGGATTTGTGTTTGTGGTATTTATTAGATAGATCTAAAGTTCAACATTTAGAAAAGTTGATGTGTTTATAAGAGGAAAATGTCTACAAAGGCAAGGTGATTCAATTTTAGGCCAATTTAGGCCAAGGTGCTAATAATAGAGATAGTACCATGGTCAATGGAAAACAAATTACTGTTAACAAGTGGACAATCAATGAAGTCCTTGGATCAAACTATGCCTCCCTCGAGCAATTGACCACCGAGCAAGATCCCATTGACCCCCTAGACATATATCACCAATAAAGTTGGTCATCGGTCACCGAATTCACCCCCACTAGACCCCGTAGAAATGGCTAGGAAATATTTCTTCAGGTCTAGAAGTTCTCTAGGACCGATATATATTTATGACATTGGGGCTCTTTCGGTTGAGGAACGCCTCACTTATAAGTGTGTGTGCTTGAATGTGTTCCCATAGGTGGGTACACATGTAAGCTGACGATCTATACTGTGATGCTGGGTATGAAGATAAACCCTAGGTACACCATCACTATGAGCATGCTCAAGGCCACGAACGCGAAGAAGAAGGATATACCCTATGGTGGATTGATCACGACTATGATGATGAAAGCGCGAGTCGTGCCCCAAGGTCGTCATCTCCGAATGAAGTACTATGATAAGGCGTGGTTCCAACATAAACAGTTGGTGATTAGATTTGATGATATATGGGAGCAACGCTTGATTCCAAGTCAAGCTGTGAAGAATACAAAAAGGGCTAGGGATGAGGAGGATCTTGATATGGTTGATGGTTCATCTTCTCGTAAGTTTAAATTTTTGTTTTAACATATTTTTTATATTATGTCTACATAATATTTGTTATGGTTTTGAAGAATTTGTGTGATCTTTGCTTGTGTTAACAAGTTCGCAAAGCAGTTGGAATAGCTAAATTGCTCGGTACTTGAATTACATTCCCAGGGACATGGAGCAAACCCAGAATTTGTTGACTAGGGCAGAGACATAACAACAATGTTTCATGGAATCGCAAGGAATCAATCTTGTGCTAAGTGAGGATGAAGAGTCACCAACGTTCTAGTTGGTCTTTTCCAAGAGCGAGGAAGAAGCGGATGTTAGAGCTAACCAAGAGTCATAGAATCTCTATTAGGATGTTAACTGAATGTTTTTAATGTGTTAAGGATAATTTGGAAAAAAAACTTTGTTTATCAAGTTTGTTTGGTAAATTGGATTATGCATTTCATGGATTTCTAGGATTTGGATTATGCATTCGGATTATGTAGGTTGAATTTGTGGAATTTAAATTTGATTCGGTAATTTTAAGAACTTTTTTCAGTGCCCATATTACGTAGGTCTATGTGATTTAGATCAACAGGAAGTGGTTCCTTTAGAAAATATTATGTGGTCGTGAATGGCTCTAACATTTCAAAAAAAGACCATTATGGCCGAATGAGTTCCTAGTTTGTAAATGGTTCAAAAGTTTTAAAAAAAATGGAAATGATCATGTTCTGAGTCCAGAACTCATTCGGCTCGAATTAACCTTTGGAGCTAATTTTGTTTCTGAACTCGGAAATCCAAGTTCTGAGTTCGTTCCCTCATTCCGGCCTGAATCTGGAAAAACAAACCGATGCTTTTTCCCCAACCTTACAGAGGTTCAGAGTCCAGAACTCATTCACCTCTTATTCTAAAGAGCCAAATTACATGTTCGAGACTCAGAAAATGTAATTGGGCCTTTTAGTAACATGAGTCGAATGAGTTCCGGACTTGGAACGTTCTTGGTATTTTAAAAAAGAAAACTCCAAATCGAGTCCAAACCCTTATTCCATATGAAATTCGAAGAACCCTCATGCTATTCTGACCTCGAAGATAGAATTACCTTCCACAACAAATAGACCAACATTTGTTCTTCATATTTAAATGGAAAAGGGAAGTTTTTCACGCATCCCTCGCTCCACATCTGACGGCAACAATCCCTGGTATAAAAATGTCAAGTTTGTTTTTATGAATGCTCAAAAGAGGTATGGAGTTTTACGTTTGAAAAGGGAAATTGATTGATTGCAATGCGGTAGATTTCAATGAGGCCCGATCCTTTAGACAAATTTATGGACCAACATGTTGAGAAATTGCTTGCTTGCACCGAACCCTCATATTTTGATCTACTTTGTCAATTCTATAGTAATCTACACGAGCTTTTGAATGAGGCTTACTCCACTAGGGTAGGGGGATTGACATGATCAATGGATTTTTAATGAAACTCTTGAGTGCCCATATAAGAACCCAAAGAGCATTTACCCGGGAGACATGAAGGGTTCGTTGGATTATTGTTATCATAGGGAAAAATGGCCACTACTTGTTGATTACCCATATGTAGACCCTATCCAATGTACTATGGGGTATTTCCAATGGAACCCGGCGAATTTGGGTAAGCCGGAGACTTTTTATCTCCCAACTTTGTCAAACGACAATGGAATTGTCTATGAAATTATTGATAGATGTTTAGTTCCATCCCCCAGACACATCACCGAGCCTAATTATGCCATCCTTATGATGTTATATTTCATAGTAAAGGGTAGGAAGATCAACCTCGAGGTGGCGATCTTTAAGAACATTCTTTGGATTGTGACTTCGGCGAGGATGGTGAGGAGCCTCTCATACTAGACTTTGATCACCATGATATTGAGGAATGACAAGGGGTTGAAAATTGGGGGTGAGGAGAAATCACCCAAGTTTTTTGACAAAATATACTTTGAAAATAGAGGGTGGATCTTGGTTGATAACAAGTGGGTCAATAAGCCCCAAGGGGGTGCGGAGTAGAGAAAGAAGCCAAGAGTTGAAGAACGTTAGTGAAATTTATTTATATTTTTATTACGTATACTGTCATACATATTAATTTTTGGATTTTCCACTTTTGTAGAATTGGAGAAGACATACCTCAAAGGTGTAAGAGATTTCTATAAGTGGGTTCACAAGGAGTTCGCCGCGAAGAAGGCGAGGACTTTTAAGGTTGAGAAAAGGCAAAGCGCCTACGAATACCATCTTCCGACTATGCACCGACCTCGTCTTGACCGATCCACGTCCACGGGCAATCTAGAGGATGACTTGGCTTCACAAATTCCATAGATGTAGTTTTTATTCAATCTTATTAATTTGGTCGTTCAACTTGTTTGGATTTAAGGATGGTTGTTTATTTCTAACTACTTGTTTGATTTACGATTTATGGTTGACTTTAGCTATTGACTTTTCAAACCGCAATGATTGATATTTAGTGTTGGTTTTTGATTGATAATTGAGTGTTTGTTTTTGTCTACTTCTTAAACATTAATATATTGTTGGTTAACAACAAAACTTAATTCAATCAAATATTTAGCACTTCATTCTCAAAGACAGTTACAATCATTGAAGCTATTTCTTATGTTTTCTTTTCGTTTGAACCTTCTTAACCCATCTCCTTTTACGTGTGACCTTTCCATGGACATCAACCGAAATTTCCTCTTCATGATTGCTACATCCGACAAAACTATTCAAACTTAGATCACCCTCCGCAAGAAATCTAGCATCTTTTATAGCAAAACCAGTTTAATTTTGATCGAAACCAAGAATTTTTTCATCAACATAATCTTCAACGAATGCATGTTTCTTTCCATTACAATCTCCCACCTAGGATCGGAAGGGTACCTCACATAGAAAACCCGGTGCACTTGGGAGGTCAAGATAAAAGGATCCTTCCGCCAACTGATTCGACTTTTGTCGACAAGTGTAAAACCAAAATCCTCTGTGCATTGTCCATTGTTGAAATCTACCCACTGACATTTAAAAACAAAATTTTGCATAGTTACATAGTCAAGCTCCCAAATATCTAAAGTTGTGTCAAAGTAACACTGCTGAGCGTACACTGGATCATTATCACTTCCATTACCAACATGCAAAACTTTAGAAACAAGAGAGACTCCACTATTTAGAGACACACCCTTATCATCCACTGGTTTTGTTGTGAACGTAAAACCACTGACGTCGTATTCTCCATAATAGAGTACAATACCAAGTGGTCTTCAAGCCAACCATTTCACTTTCGTAGGATGTCGCCAATAACTACGTTTTCACGCAACCATGATGAAAAAGTCCTACTATGTAATTGCAGAACCTGAGCTTTATTAAATTTAGGGTTCGAAACTCTAATTTTATCCATGTGAATCTCTATATATGGGACAACATATTCATGATTGTGGAGAACATAAAGATGGGCGGTGCTTAATTCTTTGGCGCTAGGGCATAAAGGTTTTCTCCGCCTAACCCCATGCTCTTTGAACCATCCATCATGTCTATGACTTGGAACTCCAACCGAATTGACATCCATCAAATAATCGGTACAAAACTCGATGACCTCCTCTGCAACATACCTCTGCATAATATTTGCATCGGGTCTGTGCCGATTCTTCAAAAAATGCTTGAATATTTTCATGTACCTTTGAAACGGGTACAACCACCTTAGAAACACAGGACCACAAAGATTTACCTCCCTCACAAGTTGAACACATAAGTGTACCATAATGTCAAAGAATGATGGTGGAAAATACATTTCCATCCGGCACAAAATTTCAACAATCACAGACTGCAAACGGTCCAACTTTGACACACTAATATTTTTTCTAAAAATAGACTTAAACAATAACAAAGCTTCGTAATGTATATTCTTACATGAGATGGCAAAGACTATTGAATCACAATGACATTCAATTCTTGCATTAGATTGTGACAATCATGAGACTTTGGGAGGTCGTCGTCGTACCTCTCAAAAATACATTTATGAGCCCAATATGCTTACTAAATACAATTAAGTAGATAGTTTGGCAAGTTGGGGTCGTCCACAGAGAAGAGGGATATTTCTAAGCACTTAAGCATGCAATGGCGAATATAAGCCTAGATATATATAT
>JAULKM010074152.1:0-11837 GCA_032355605.1 Rubia tinctorum
GTAGGTTTAGATAAGGTAGATTCATTTAAGAATTTATCCAATATTTGGATTGATTTACTTAGATGAATATGGTAATTCTTTATATTTATTTTAGGAGTTCTAGTTATATATGGTTTTAGCTTCCTAAATCTGTCATAATTCTTTTCAGTTTCTAATTGTAATGGCTGAATTTTAACCTATAAATAAAGGGGTTCAGCTGAGACTTTTAATCATCTTTTATCAATCATAAATTCAGAATATTGAGTCATTCTCATTATTTTTATTGTCTCTTAAACCTGCGGGTTAGTTAAGTTTCAATTTCCTTTGTGAGTGTACCTTGCGGGCTAGACGCTTATAAAGAACCTTTGTGATCTAAACCTGTGGGCTATTTAGAGAGCAAGTCGGAGTTGAGTGTACCCTGCGAGCTATACGCTGCAATTTCATGCATTTACACTGAGTTGAACGATATTCTCATTTTAAATAAAGATCCGATATTCCGCAATTCAGAGTTTTCGCAAGGAGATTCATATCACAGATATTCCAAAAAGTGGAATTAGAATTAAAATTTACAAATATTCATATTTCGATGACTGAACTGAGATGATTGACTGTATATTTCAAACAGAGAGAATGCCATGGTCGAACAAATTTAGAATTGGGTCGAATAAAAATGTCATCGGATTTAGTAGGGTGAATATTGGAAAAGATCCAGCACAGGCTGGGTTATGTCTTTCGAATAATATGTAGGGATGGTCATGCTAACCTGCGGGCCGGGACACGGGGTGGATCAGCTGTCCCGACCCAAATCGATCCAAAATTTTGAATCAGATAGATCGGGTAAGGTCGGGTCAAAATTCTCATAGTTTTGGGTCACTGTAACACCCCAGATCCACGACCCACTTGCTCAAAGCAAGTATCTGGACGGACTGGACGTGCTATCGAGAATCCAACGGGTCAGATTACTCAAATGGAGTAATGAGCAAATACATGTATGCAAAAGCAATTTAGAAAATCCAAAATCTAACTTACCATTACAGTGAACGTCTTAATACAAGTATTAAGCAAGAGTTTTAACTAAAGCACATGAAAACGTTCTAAAGGATCCGGTAAGGATCAGTTTTACATCAATATTTAATATAACTATAATACAAACTAAACCAAAAGATTTTACGGTTCGCCCAGAATCCTTCCCCAAAAGAAGTTAAGACATCACCGTACTTCACTCTATCTTTTTTGATACACCTGTTAGGGTTGATTAATTAGGGTAAGCTCCTTGGCTTAGTGAGGTTCCATCATCAATATTTACCGAGTTAAATTTAGTGATCACATAATGCAAATAACCACATATATCCTAGCACATAGTAAAAGGATACAGAGTGAGTTATGTTAAGATATAGTCAAGTTCCTACATGGCTACTGTTATTGGCATTAGGGAAAAAACCCTACAGTAGGGGCCGAAAGCTATCACGATCCAAAAATCCATATTCGTCAACCACACCCAATATGTTCAGTTACGAGCTCGTATCAATACCAGATGGTTATGCTAGCATACCAGAAATGCTACGAGTAGCCGATCTAGTCGTACGGTCCGGTCAATATCGTTCCCCGCTGAACTAGACCGAACTCCAATCGCATCGGGGAGCCCGATAAAAAAGACAAGTAATCGGGTAGCATGCAGTCAAATTTGACATGGCAAGATAAAGTACAAGTCTGTCATCCACATATAATCAATAATTAATTTCCACATAATATCATAATAATTAAGCACAGTATGATAAAGTACACGTCATGCTTAATTATTATGAACCAAATTAATAATGATACGTGCATAATATTTATAAACATTTCATGCTTTATATATTAAATTCTCAATGACACGTTTAAAATTAACAGGCATAAGATAGCATGCAATCATAAATTTTAATTCAATTCATGCTAGGACGATGAAAACACTCACCAGATTGAACGTAGTTTCAATGATTTGAAAGAAACACAATTCCGTTGTTCCTATCCAGATAGCTAAATTTCCTCATATCTTTATGAAAGGGGGAAAAGGAGTGATTTCAGAACGGAGCCTGAAGTACCCTCCTCAATTCCCCCCCCCCCCTCTATTTATACTAATTGTTCTTCAGGTCACTTTCACTTTGGCCGACTTAATTGGCGCCTTAATCATTTTGGCCGACTTAATTGGCGCCTTAATCATTTTGGCCGACTTACTTCGGCCGACTTAGTAAATTTTAGTTGGCCAATCTGCTAGAGAAATGACTTTCAGCCATAAGAACATAAATAATGCATGTTGGGGTGGGGTTGACCGTCCACCCCATTTTACCACTATTATTTTATTTTATTGTATTTTTATTTTTAATTATAATGTATATATTATATTATATTATTTATCTCTTATTTACACTTTATTATTATTAGTATTCTCATTCTTTTAAAATTTGAAATGGGTAGACAATTGAAATTTCAAAATTACGAGGTTTTATTATAAAATTTCAATAATATAGATATTCAATTACTAACTCAAATTAATTGTCAATATTTTGATTTCAATTGTAATTCCAATATTGCGTGATTTTATTATAAAATTCTAATGATGTAGATTTTTTAATTTATGACACGAGTTATTATTTCTTAATCACTTATTATTATTATTATTATTATTCTTTTAAAGGTGCTGGTTGTATTTCTTGCTTTCTTCCTACTTTAACGTATTGTATTCCTCATTACCTATTTCTTTTAATTCCTTACCTATTATTTAATTATGCTATACTTTTTGTCGAACGAACACTAGAATAAAACTAACAATTTACATTATTTCATTATTAATATTTATTTATTATACCTATTTATTTATTTATTTTATATCATCATTTTTTTCTTAGGTAAAAGTTGCTTGTACGATTGATCTTAAGGTTATAGTACAAAGTAGTTGAAAAATATAAATAAAAGGGTATGATTTCCTGTTAAACCTTACTATTACATATGTACTGAATTCATTAAGGCCGAGGGTTCACAACATCCCCACTTAATGAATTTAATCCTCGAATTTCACATTTTCCCTGCGAACAACTCCGGGTACTTATCACTCATGTCGGCTTCTAGTTCCCACGTTGCTTCCTCAACCTTATGGTTTCTCCACAACACCAAAACCATAGGGATTTCCCTGGTACGCAAAGTCTTGATTTTCTGATATAGTATCTTTACGAGATTCTCTTCGTACATCAGTTTTTCATTTAATGCTAAGTCCTCATATTTTAGCACGTGTTCAGGGTCAGGGTGGTACTTTTTCAGGATTGATACATGGAAGACATCATGTAATCTCCCCAATTGGTCAGGCAAGTTAAGTCGGTACGCAACTGGTCCGACTCGCTGGGTAATTTCAAAAGGACCATTGTATCTGGTACTTAGCTTCCCCTTCTTACCCTGCCAGATAAGACCCTTTTGAGGGGTTACCTTCAAAAATGCCCGGTCACCAACTTAAAAATGCCTCTTTTCCACGGATTCCTCAATCCAAGGTATACTAGCAATCGGAAAATTTTTTGTTCTCTCCAACTTCTTCCTAAAAGAAGGGTATCCAACATTTTCGATCGTAAAGTACTTCATAGGGGGCTATGCCAATGGATGACTGATAAAAATTGTTATAAGCAAATTCTACCAAAGGCAAGTGAGCATCCCAACTTCCCCCAAAATCCATAACACAGCTTCGAAACATGTTTTCCAGCATTTGGATTGTTCTCTCCGACCGTCCATCTGACTGCGGATGAGCAGTGGTACTAAAGTTCAACTTGGTTCCCGGTTGTGTTTGCAGCTGTCTCCAAAATCGAGAAGTGAATCTTGGGTCCCTGACGGACACAATAGTTACAGGTACCCCGTGTAATCTTAGGATTTTTTGGGTATACGTGGTTGTCAACCTTTCTAGGGAGTATTTAACGTTGATCGGCAGGAAGTGAGCCGATTTGGTAAACCTATCAACCACCACCCATATTGCGTCATACCCCTTTTGTGTCCGAGGTAGTTCTGTCACGAAGTCCATCGTGATGTAATCCCACTTCCATTCAGGAATATCCAATGGTTATAATAACCTCGAGGGTTTCTGGTGCTCTATCTTGACCTGCTAACACACCAAACATCTTGCCACATATTCCGCTATGTCCCTCTTCATGTTTTCCCAACAATACTTCTATTTCAGATATCGGTACATTTCGGTTCGTCCTAGGTGTACCGTATATTTGGACCGGTGAGCTTCCTCCAATATCCTTTATCTGATCACTAAATTTTGAGGTAAGTAAAACCAACCTCTACAGATTAGTACTCCGTCATCGTCCACTTCAAAGTCGGGTAACTTCTCTTCAATGGCAAGCTTTCTTTTCTTCACTAATGCTTCATCGGATTCTTGGGTTGTTTTAATCTTCGTGGGTAATATAGATTGCACCCTTATATTGGAGAACACAAGTCGGTCAGGTTTAATCTCACAGTCTCAGCTCCCTGCCCCGGATAACATTTCAGTCTCCCTTATCCTGGTATACGCAAAATTCACCTTCCAGGTCAAGGCGCCTGCCACCACATTCGCCTTGCCAGGATGATAATTAATTACACAATCATGGTCCCCCAAAAATTCCATCCACCGACGTTGGAACATATGTAGATCCTTTTGAAAAAATAGATACTTCATATTCTTATGATCCTACATTACTTCAAACGTGACTCCATATAAGTAGTGTCTCCATTTCTTCAGAGCGAACACCACAGCGGCGAGTTCTAGGTCATGGGTGGGATAATTCTTCCCATAAGGTTTCAACTTTTGAGGAGTATAAGCAATCACATGGCCCTTTTGCATCATTACGCATCCCAAAACATCTCCCAAAGCATCAGTGTACAATATAAATCCATATTTTCCCTCAAGTAACGCAAGAACTGGGACAGTGGTCAAATGCCTTTTCAGTTCTTAGAAACTGGCGTCCTCCTTTTCATTCCATTTATACTTAGCTCTCTTCTGGGTTAGATGGAACAAACAGGACGCTAGTTTAGAGAAGTCTTTAACAAAATGCCTATAGTACCCCGCCAGTCCAAGGAAACTCCAAACTTCCGTACTATTGGTTGGCACCTTCCAATTTATGATGGTTTTGACCTTAGAGAGGTCCACTTATATCCCTTCCTTGCTAATCACGTGCCCCAAAAAGTTTACTTGGTTAAGTCAAATTTCACATTTGCTAAACTTGACGTACAACTTATGTTCCTTAAGTAGCTGTAACACCTTCCTTAGGTGTACCTCATGCTCCTGCTAGGATTTGGAATAAACCAGGATATCGTCGATGAAGATGATGACAAACTCGTCTAGGTCGAGCCAAAATACACGATGCATGAGATCCATGAAAGCGGTTGGTGTATTGGTCACTCCAAATGGCATTACTAGGAATTCGTAATGACCATATCGAGTGTTGAAAGATGTCTTGGGCACATCCTCCCCCTTCAGCCGCAGTTGGTAGTACTCTTGTCGCAAGTCCAGTTTGGAAAATACAACTGCTCCTTGGAGCTGATCGAACAAATCCTCAATTATAAAAAGAGAATACTTATTCTTAACCACCACATTATTTAGGCCTCGATAATCGATACACATTTGCAGAGAGTCGTCTTTGTTCTTAACAAATAACACTGGGGCTCTCCAGGTGAGGTACTTGGTTGGACGAACCCCTGAGTTAACAAATCCTCAAGTTGTATTTTCAACTCTTATAGTTCTAGGGGTGCCATATAATAAGGGGTTAGAAATATAGGCACAACTCCTGGTACTAGATCAATAGTAAACTCAGTTTCCTTTTCTGGAGGCAAACTTACAAGTTCCTCCGGAAATACCTTAGGGAAGTCCCAAACTACATATATATCTTCTCTGTTCAACTGGTCTGCTGGCTTATTCATGATATAAGCCAATATTCCAGTTGCCCCCTTGTGAATAATTTTTTGAGCCTTGACGCCAACAATACATAATGAGGAAGATCTCTTCCATCTCACATATACTTCAATTGGGGGTCCCCCTGCCGACACAACTTAACTTCCTTCGTATGATAATTTAATTGGGCATGGTTTTAAGCAAGTCGAACCATGGCAAGTATTACTTCATATCCCTTTAAGGGTAGGGCAATTAAGTCTATGGGTAATTCCCAATGCCCCACATTTACCCCCACAGTTCTACATACACGTCCAGTTAGGATTTTAACATCGTCTGTAGGAGTGCTAACTTCTAACTTATAAGGTAAGTCTTTTATCCTATCTTTCATGTTTTCACGAAAAGAATAACTAGCAAAAGAATGAGAAGCACCAGGATCAATCAGAACTTTAGCTAATTTACCCAAGATGGGGAGGATACCTTCGATGACCTCGGTCGAAATGGGGGCCTCATTATTCTCCAAAGCGTAAACCTGAGCTGGTATATTTGGCTTGTTGTTCCCGCTAGGTCCTCCTTTTGAATAGGTTTAGTCACCGACACCCGTGATCTATAAGGTTGAGATGATGCCCTAAGTTGGGCTTGTGAGCACTCCGACACCCTGTGCTCGGAACTCCCACATCGCAGACATTTATTAGCCTTCCTCAAATAATCCTTCTCCTCATGATTTCCCTTCTCGCGGAACGTGCATCGACCCCGAGGTGATTCTTTTGGATCACCACTAGGGTTTGGGCTACGGTACAGGGCCCATGGTTAGGGCATATCCCTTATGGGAGCCTGGTTTCCCCCGAAGATTGAACCTTGTGCACTTGAGTTGTATATCGATTGGGACTTCATGTTCACTTGTCTCGCCTAGTGCATGGTACATAAGGCATTCTTGGTTTCTTCCATCATGCAAGCTGATTCGACGGCTGCAGCATAGTTACTTTGATATGTCGGGGCTAAGGCATCCTTCAATTCCAACCTTAGCCATTGGACGAATCTCCTCTTCCTCTCATCATCCGTGGATACTAACTTTTCTGCAAATTGAGATAGTCTGGAAAAATTGACCTCGTACTCAGCTACGTCCATTATGCCTTGCTTCAAGTTTATGAACTCCGCTTCTTTACTTTCTTTAACTAAAGGTGGAATATACTTCATCTTAAACACCTTCTCAAAAAATTTCCAGGTTCGGGGGGGGTTTCTTCATTTCCCACTTCCTCTGTATTATGTTCCACCAATCCTATGCAGCTCCTTCTAAGTGAAATATAGAAAAACTCACCTTCCGCTCATCAGTATATCCCAGGGCGCGGAAGTTCCCAGTTATTGTTTCAATCCAATTTTCGACGATTTCATCATCTGGGCCTCCGTTGAACCTAGGGGGTGAAACTTTTGAAATCGTTCCAAGGCAACATCATCCATCTCAGGCCTTTGACTTCGATCCCTAGAAGGGGATCGGGTTTGGTTCTCCCTTTCTATCATGTGGCTCAGTATATCAGTCACTTGACAAGCGAACAGCTCCATCCCACTGGGTGGAAGGTTCTGTTCAGTTGATGGGTTCGAGCTTCTATCTTTTTCTCCTTCCAGTGCCTATACGAATTGAGATTAGATTTCAGCCTAATCTCGTTGTACTGGCTATTAAATATTCGCGAAGATACATATTATGATTCTTATTTTATTTTCTTGTTTTTGGGGTTTTAAGTGTAGCAAATGGGCAGACGGGTCGAATATGGTTCGGGTAATATGGGTAGAAAAAGAAATGGGTATGACTCATTTCAACCCATTTTATAATGGTTTTAAAATGGGTCAGGTTGAAACTCGCTCAACCCATGGGTTGAAAATCTCTCAAACCGCAGGTAAATAATGGGTAAACCCGCGGGTTTCAACCCATTTAGCTTATATGGGTTGAAAATCTCTCAAACCGCAGGTAAATAATGGGTAAACCCACGGGTTTCAATCCATTTAGCTTATAATATAAACCCATATGGGTTTATATAAGAATTTCATGTTTTTGGACCGGCTTCTTTTGACCACTGAGCATCATTATCCTCAGGCGCATACGCTAGCTGGTTTTGTTTCACTGGATCCCTCATTTCAAGAAAAAAAAACAACACAAAAGATTAAATAAGTCAACTTATTCATCATGTGATAATTGCTCATCTTGATAACTTAGTTCAATAGTTCTTATGGATTGTTGCCGTTCTAGTAAATGCAGAATACATAATATAAATAAGGAAGAATACACACGAGGTGCAGTTGAAACTGGGAGAACTTGGATAAGGCAAGTTGATTCCACAGCTCTTGGGTAGAGCCTGAGCTAACTGAGCATTAAGCTTCAAAACATCAAGCCACCTGCCTGCCTGCTGTGTTTGTTACAGAGTCTGCGAGCGCCTTTGAACCCGAACAGCACTCAGCAGGTGGTGATCCACTGCCACTTTGAAGGTAGCTAACACACGGCTTGAGGTCCTGAAACACCGTGTTGCATGTAACCGCCCCACTGGAAAGTTGTGCCATTGAAACCAGCCCCAAGAGCGCAGAAACATATTCAAATCATTTGCATCATAGCTTAAAGCATACTCTATTAGCAAAGGAATGTCTTATAGCCTTTATATGTGGAAATCTTTGAATGCATTTAAAAATAAAACCAATCCTTCTAATTGGAGATTTCAATGTAATTGATAATCAATCTGAGTACATTGGTCCATTTTTTCATTATCCTAATTGTATTTTTGTCTTTGACACTTTTATTAATAACTAGAATCTCTCAACTCTTTCCACCTCAGATAGTTTTTTTACATGGACTGGAATGACACAAAAGGGGAGAGTATGGAAAAAATTAGATAGGGGAATAGCTAAAAATCTTTGGACTAATGATTTTCCTTCTTCTTCCATAAAGGTTATAGCTAGAGAACAATCGGGCCATTCACCTCCATCTTGAATATTAATTCGGGCAGTCATGAAACTGGACCAAAATCATTTAGATTTCAAAATTGTTGGATTATCCATCTCTTTTTTTCTAAAATTGTTTCTGATGCATGGAACATAGAAACTAATCTGTTAGGCATGGTTAGATTTTATTTTAAGTTAAAAAAACTTAAAATCAACTCTGAAAATTTGGAATAAAAATGTTTTTGGGAATATTTTTGATAGAGTTAAGGTTGCTGAAGAGATTTTCTTAAAAGCGGAACAGGACCTTCAAAATCATGATATTTCCACAAATATTACCTCCTATAACCGGTCTAGGGAAGAACTAACTATAGCTCTCTCACAACTAGAAACTTTTTGGTGACAAAAATCCCGTGTTAAATGGCTTAAGGAAGGTGATAAAAACACAGTTTTTCCACCACTCAGTGAAAGCTAAAAACGACAGATAATTCATAGCTTCCATTAAAGATTCCCAAGATAATTGGTTAGATGATCAAAATCAGGTGGGAAAAAAGTTGTGCATTTTTCTCTTCTTTGTTTACTGATGAAATGCTGGATCACTCTGGAGTTAACACAACAGTATTATTAGAAAATGTCCCAACTTTTGTTACAGATGAAATCAATGTTGCACTGATGGAACCTGTCACTCCATCTGAATTGTTTATAATCATATCCTCCATGGATAGTGACTCGGCTCCAGGGACTGATGGCTTTTCAGGTATGTTCTTTAAACACTCCTGGGAAAGTATTAAAGATGACCTTTTGTTGGCTGTAAATGATTTTTTAAATGGTACTTCCATACCAAAAGCAATAGCCTCTGCTTTAATAGTTTTGATACCTAAAAAGAGGTAGTGTCATCTTTCAAAGACTTTCGTCCAATTAGTCTGTGTAACTTTGTTAAAATAAATTCTATAAAATCATTACACGCAGACTTTAGTCCATAATATCAGATTTAATCTCGCCTGAACAAACAACATTTGTTCAAGGAAGAGAACTGGCGGATAATGTCCTCCTTATGCAAGAACTAACAAATTTTTTAAACAACAAAAACCGTGGTTTTAATGTGATCTTCAAACTTGACATGATGAAGGCATTTGATAGAGTATCATGGCTTTTTTAAAGCAAGCTGCTTTTGAAAATTGGTTTTACAAACTCTCTGGTTAATGTGATTATGGGCAACATTAAAGCAACTCATTTTTCTATATTTGTAAATGGAAAATCTCATGGTTTCTTCCAATCCTCGCGTGGACTCAAGCAAGGAGACCCTTTGTCTCCTTTTTTGTTCATTCTTATGGCAGAGGTCTTCTCTAGATACCTGAATTTTCTGTTTCAATATGCAAATATAGATTATTATAAGTTGCCACATTCTATGATCAAGGTTACTCACCTCTCTTTTGCAGTCGACATGGGGATTTTCATGAAATACTCAAAGGCTGGTCTAAAAACTCTTATATGTTTTTTAAAAACCTTTGAAAGGGTTACTGGCCAAAAAGTAAATTTTGAAAAGTTTTTTTTCTCTCACTAAGCATGCTCCTCCTAGAATTAGGACAGTTATATCTAATGAAACTGGTATGTCATCTAGAAGCTTTCCTTTTAGATATCTAGGATGTCCTATGTTCATTGGACGATGCAAGAATATTTTTTTCCAAAATCTAATTGATTCATTATCTTCTAAGATCCTTTATTGGCAAAATAACTTTCTAAACCAAGATGGTAGGATGGTCCTAATAAAACGTGTATTATCAGTGATCCCTCTCCATTTAATCACAGTAATAAAACCAACAAGAGGAGTCATTGATAAGCTGCATAAACAGTTTGCAATTTTTTTGGAGGATCTCGGATAATAATGCTGGAAACAAAAAAAGTTTGGAGATCTTACCCGAAAATGTGTTTTCCGAAATTAGAGAACAGTCTTGATTTCAAGAATTTGCACACCATAACTGATAGCTTTTCTCTTAAGCTCTGGTGGAAGTTTCAACATAATAAGTCTTTATGGGCTAAGATGTGGTCTATGCCGGATTATTTAAAATTCTCTAGAATTTGGAAAAGGATTAAGGAGATTTCAGATATTGTTGTCTCTAACTCCTATTTGCAGGTTGGGAAAGGTGAAGTTTCCTTTTGGGACTCAAATTGGACTGGTTTTGGTCATTTAATTGATCTTTGGAATCATAATTCCGAAATTCCCCATCCTGATATCTCTGTTGCTGATTTTAACCTGAACAAAAGCTATTTCCTTAATCTGACAAGTGTTGGGCTGCCACTTCATATTATGAACCATTTGGAGAATGAAATATGTTTATACCCTGAATATGAAGATATTCTTGTCTGGAATTGACTGAGAATGGAGCTTTTTCCCTCAAATCTGCTTATGCTCTACTTAGACCAATAAAGGATATGGTTCCATCGTTTAAACATATGTGGTCTAAGTTGCTGCCTGAAAAATAAGTGTTTATAATTGGAAGTTATTAAACATATTGATTGCTAAGCCTGACATTTTAGAAGATCTATCTTTCAATCTTCCTTCGAAATGTGTTTTCCGTGAGCATGAAGCTGATGATATACACTATTGTACATTCATTCAGAGTATTTGGAATCAGATTAACTTAGCTTTTAACCTGCCAAATCGAGAACTTGTGTATCTTTGGGACAAGTTTTACTTCTATTGGTTTATAGATATAAAAAATTCATAAATCGCTCAACTGATTCGCATTCTTCCATGCATAGTTACTTGGTTCTTATGTTGTGCTAGAAACATATTTATACATGACTCCATAAGGCCTAACTCTATGCAAATTATTAAGAAGATTGCATTAGAGTATCATGACATCTTTCATGCTCATAATCTGAACCTTAAATGGTCAATTCAAGGGAACATGCCTATGCTAGTGGAATTTCCATACAGGTTAAAGAAGAAGAAAAGATCAGCAAGGGTTATTGTAAAGTCCAGATTTATCTAGTTGGCAATTTGTGGAAATTATGCAAATATGGATAGTTTGTGTTGAAGAAGGAA
>JAULKM010074173.1:0-11836 GCA_032355605.1 Rubia tinctorum
ACCCCTTATGATGTAAACCTACCTAAATCTAGCAATCTTGCAACAAAAACATAACAAAAGAGATGTTAAATGCTTTGAAAAACACATGCATTTGTCGTCACATCACAAACCTAATATCGATGTGTTGTTCAAGTGTCTCCTCATCCTGCCAGTTGCACCGTGGGTAAGTGTGACCCAGTGCTCCACATCGCCTGCATATTTTATGCATTCTTCATAACCAATGGTAATCCAAACCATTCCGCCTCTCCTTATATTTAGCCAAAAACCCAACACCGGAGCTTTCTGAATTGGTGTCCACATGCAGACACTAACATTCTCGGCGTGTTGCAGCAATTGTCCCCCAAAATCTACACCTTCGGTATCGCCTACCACTTAGGCAAATTTTGTAATGGTACTTCTGCCGAAGTATTCCAGCGGAAGCCCATAAATATGGATCCACATGAGAACTTTGGTAACAGTCATGTGTGATAGGACCATCTCTGGGACTAACCTATACAAGACCAGCAAACCTCCAACCATGTTGACTGGGCCATTGTGCAACGCAACAAGGAGGTTTGACCTTAGGTCAAACTGAATGACATATAATTTACCATTTTTGCTACGACATATACCCCTTCTCCCCAGTGATTCGAGATTAGGAGTTGCATTCTTGATAATGCAAAATTTCTATAGTCGAGGAAGAAACCTACCAAACTATTTTCAAGTAAACATTGGCCCCTTTGATATTCGTTCTCCTCCGGTCTGAACATGATTCTCCTCCTTGGTGGTAGGTAAGTAGCTCTGATTAGTTCATCTCCGAAGCGAACATCTATTCGTTCTTATGAATTCTCTGAGCCGTCTCGAGACCCTTCTGACCATTGCTCCTCTCGTACTCTACTTGTCGTGTGTCTACTTTCTTTGCTGGTACTTTTTTACTTCATGGAATGTTGTAAGTGCTGATATTGATATCATACACTGGAACTGTAAAATTTTGCTTTTGTGGGGGTCATATAAATCCGAAAAGGTCTCACTTTTGTTTTCTTTTGTTGGGTGCAGGGTTCAGAAATGATACTGGATTTTGTTCTTTTCAAGGATTGTTCAGAAGGATTGGGTTATTAGTATTGTTGCTGAAATTTGGATTTGCTTCCTGTTGAAGCTTGTGGTATAGTAAAACTTAGGAGCTCTCTAGTTTAGAGAGATTATTATTTTTGGTTATCCCTCTAGTTTGCTTTCCTTGTGTTATTAGAAAACAAAATGAAACAATGATCAATTTGTTCGGAGTTCTAGCCACGCTTTCTAGCAATTGCACCCGACACATAATTTTCTAGCTCGTGTTTTTGGCTTCAATTTGGTGTAATTTTTCTTGGTTTCAGTGTTTCCTTTTGTGGTTATAGGTTGACGATATTAATTTTTGTGTTGAGGCCAAAGCCTTGATTGTTAAAGGTATATCAAACAAATGCTCGCAAGCGGATGATCTTTTTGGGCATGTTCACATTCCATATGCTCGTAAGCTGTTCTTTCAAGAGTTTATGTCCATGGTCATAGCACCAAGAATGCTGACAAGGGATATCAAACAAATAAAATTGAAGAAGTGGAAATGAATCTAACAATTACAAAGTATTGTTTATTTCTATTTAGCTGATCTATCTGTAACCATGTTCTTGTGTTGGTTACACATGTCACTTGATTTTTATGTAGATAGTGCAATTATTTGTCCATAATTTAAATAATATCATTTCTTTTGTTTCTATGTTGGTAGGTTTTATTCCAATTAGATGCTAATTCAATGTAAACTTTTATCTATGATTTTTCATATTCATTATGTAATATAAGGAAGTATCACATTTTAAAACTAAAATAAAATAATGATCATATATCCTTCTATAAGTTATAACTTTTCAATGACGCAAAAGTAAAATATATAAATTATTAATGTTGTTCTATGGACTTTGATCCAAACATATTCTTGCTTATATTTTGTGGAATGAATATGAATCATACACTGTAATGTAATATAAGTAAGTGTTGAAAACGTAAAATTAAGAAAAATAATGCTTCCTGTATTTCAAAATATATTAAATGTAAAAATTATGCTAAAAAGGAAAAAAAATATGTTAAGTTGTGATTTTTTTGTCTTGAATATAATTTACTGATATTAACTATGTCCGTTTAAATTCATCCTTTTAAAAATATCGGTAATATGCTTTTTTCACAAATTGAAGTTCATCTAAAGCAAAAAAAAAAGTTTCATTTCTTTCTAACTAAATTATTTCATTTCAGAATTGATATAATTATTTTACCTAACTAATTAATTATTTCATTTCATAATTCATATACTCCGCTAAACTTTAGAATTTAGCAATATTATTTATTTTGAATTTAAATATAAGATGTAAATTTCATCCCAATGTTTTAATTTACTATACTGTGCAATGCACGATAAGACCATGCTAGTATACTAAAATAGATATCAAACTAAAATGGTCAAACATCAAAATAAAAATAACTAAAACATCAAATGTAAAAATTAAAGACACACATAAAAATGGTCAAACATCAAATAAATATACTAAAATTACACATTGAATTTTAAATAATTTAACATTAGATAAATATAATCAAACATCAAATAAAAACATTATAAACATTAATATTAAAATTTAAATTTAAAAGATAAATTCACACTGTTAAAACATAAAAAATACGTCAAATAAAAATATAATATTCAAAAATAAGAAATATCAACATCAATTTTTAAAATGACATGCTCAAAAGCCAGCACATCAATCAAAAAGAAAATATCTCAAATAAGTTTTGAAAATATACACTTCACTGTTGGATTTGAAATAACTTCTTTGACGTTCCACTTCTATCCACTGATGTTATTATTATATTTACATGATACTTTACAGATGTAAGATGATACATGACATTTTATGTATATTATGGATGAACATGAAATAAAACATCAAACAGTAATAACACAAAATCGAATGAATTTAATTAATCATCACCGTTACAAAAAAAATTAGCATATAAAATTAGAAATGTTTAATTTAAGTTTTACCTCAACCAGTGAAAATGTCAATCGTCATAACTATCGAACCATTAAACATTATTCATTACAAAAGGGTTCAACTGCCCTAAAAAATCGCTAACATAAAAATTGGCAAAAAAATTCAAATCAAGCTAAAACATCAATAACAATCAAGCGCCTCAATACTAACAATCAAACATCATAACTGAAAAATCAATGTCAAATATTACATCCTAAACAATCAAATTCTATTTTCCCCCGACTTGTTTCCCTTCGCTGTTGGCTTTTTCACAAACTTGACTTCTCCTGCTGGTTTTGATGATGATGACTTTCATACTATATCAACTCACAGATCAAAGGTTGACTACGGTTCTCTGTTAAAGGGAACACCTTCGGGTGCATGATTCCTCATACTTTTTTTAAAAAAATTAACTCATATGTGGCATCGTAGAGCTCTAACTTGGAAATATTCTTATGAATTAACATAAAACATCACGTACAATAATGAAAACATCAATATCTGTAGTTTAAACATCACAATATCATAGATAACATAACTAACAACTACATTGAGAAACATCACATACAATATTTAAAAATTCAATCTCAAAATTTAAAAATATCAACAACACACATACACTAAAATATCAAAACAACAAAATTGAACATCAGTTGTACACTTAAGCTTGAAAATACCACAAGTATCAAACACTAAAGTTAAAAACATTACACCAACACACATAAAAATACTTAGAGCTTAAACATGAAAGATCAAATATGAAACCAAAAACATCAACAACAATGTCTAAAACATCCCATTTAAAACACAACTTACAGTTCCTATTTCCTTCTTGATTGCATTATAAGTGGGAAAGTTTCTTAGACATCTAAGAAATAGAAAGAACAACACAAAACTAGCACAAATCGTAACAAGACCCCAAGATATCACACACAATCAACTAAACGTCACTTGCACACTTAAGCATGAAAACACTACAAACATCAAACAGTGAAATGAAAACATCACACCAACAAAGATAACAATACTTAAAGCTTAAACATGAAACATCAAATATAAAACCAGAAACATCAACATCGGTATCTAAAACATCACATCTGAAAAATAATAAAACTTACAGATGCTCCTTACTTCTTGATTGTAGCAACAGTGGGCAAGTGTTTTTAGACATCTAAGAAACAACAACAACACAAAATTAGCACATATTGTAACAAAATCCTAAGATATCACACACAATCAAAACTGAACATCAATTGCACACATAATAATGAAAACACCCCAAGCATCAAACACTGATATTAAAACATCACACCAACACAGATAACAATACTTAAAATCTAAACATCACACATTAAATAGAAAACAAGAAACATCAACAATAGTATCTAAAACATCACTGCTGCAAAATAATAAAACTTACAGGTCCTCTTTTCTTCTTGATTGCGTCAGTGACACAAGTCTTCTTAGACATCTAAGAAACAACAACACAACACAAAAATTAGCACAAACCCATAAGAACATTTCACCAACACACAAAAAACCCAGAGGAATCCCCAAATATCAACTCAGTGAACAACATAAATCCTAAAACACACAATAAAACATGATTGAACTACATAATGAACAAAAACCACAATATAAGCACAATAATACTCAATATAAACCCTAAAAAATCACATGAACCAAATAAATTAAACAAAAAAAAACAAAATTGCATAAAAAATCAGAGCGAAGACATTACCTTCGAAAATAAACACAAAACAAAGGTTGAATTATGTTTGATCACCCGAAATCGAAGCTAAAACTGGCAAATTCGCCAAAAAATGAAGCGCAACTTTCTTGCATTCATTGCGAATCATTGTGCGCAAGAAATATGGAAGAAAAACGAAGAAAAGGATTGGTAAAATTGAATGAAGGAAACAGTTGTGTACAATTGAAATGGAGCTCGAAGAAAAAGTAGTTGCACAGAAGAAAGAAGGGAGAGGAGAGAGAAGAAGACGAAAGATTGATATTTATACCTAAAATAAAATGTAAATTAACAAAATTTCACATCCATCCCCCGAACTTTTAAAACTTCAATTAGAAACCCATGCTGAATTCTTTAAAATTTAATCCCTAGTCTCGCTGCGAGGTCGTCTCGCAAAAGACTTTGTCCATACTCCCTCTTTTCCATTTCAAATTGCCATTTAACTATTCAATTTAGTCAAAATTTCTTAATTTTGACCATAAAATTGAATCGATATATAAGTATAAATACTACTGTGTGATACATTGTTAGATTTCTTATAACATATATTTTCAAAATATCAAATTTTCAAAAGTTATAATTATCCTTAATGAAAAGTTTTAAGGATTAATTATTTTTCAAGTCAACAGTTAAAAGTCAAAGGTGAAGATTGAAATGGGACGGAGGGAGTAATACTTCTTTTGAACTCCATTTATCACCCTTAATCCTAACAAGTTGTCATGTATGAGGGTTGCATTTTCATCTATAATAATATTCCATTCTTTCAGCCTAGCGATGCCAGATGTATCTTCATAAAAAATATCAATATCGGGATCATAACACATGACAGGTTCATCAGAATCTCTAGCGTTATACTCAAAATAAACATCATTCATCTCAAAATCTTCCATAATACCTAGGTCATAACATCTAATACTGGTCATAACATCTAATACTTTCAACAATATCATCATTCATTTTAGAAATTTCAATCTAGAGCAACTCGTTTTCCAAGAATGTAGGCAGATGAAATACTCCATTCCCAACTCTAGAATTATCAATATCAAACTTTAAAACTCCACGAATATTTATTTCACAATTACCAAAAATCATGTATGCAGGAAGTGTCATTCCATCACAGTTAGGTGAATTATTGTTTATATCGGTCTCCACCTCATACTTATCAGACTTCTGAATATCATAAGAACTGATGAGATGATTTACCTCATAGACTTATTTTAGGGTTTGTGCTTGAGAAAATTCACTAGAAGTTATCATTGGAGATGTTAGACTTAGTTAAATAGAGAACTAGGGTTTTTTAGAGTTAGAGTTGTAGTTACCTTACGACTCTCTGATGTAATCTTCTATGTATTCTCATGAATCAATAGAAAACTAATTACGAGATATCATTCTTACATGGCATCAAAGCCTTGTTGATCTTGGCTTTGATCCCTTCCCCTCTCTTTTTTATTCTACTTTTTTTTTCAGCTGTGGATGAACTTCCGGTCAATTTTTGGTTAATTTCCAATCAACATCCGGTAGTCTCCAATGTCTTCCAGCAGTGAGTCTTCGATAGTAAATCTTCACCTGACGACGTATTCCTCCTCGGCGATTTTCTCTCCAATTTCTGGGTGTATTTTCAGCCCAATTTTGGCCCACTATGTTCTTCTCCGACAGATCTATGGTTTCGTCATCTCAGGCATCCATTTCATCTTCTTATGTCTCATTTTTTTCGTCTCTCCCTACAAGGGTTTTCTCCTGCAGCGGCGGTCTCACCTCCAGTTGGTTTATTCTGAAGTAGGAGCAAGTTGTTCTCAGGTGGTGTTCAGCAAAGCCTCTGAGATGCATTGATCCGCACGTGGAATGCCTTCCAGAGAAGCTTGAAGCCACACACTCAAGCCAAAAGTATGCCTAACACGCGTGCGTGACCCACATGCGCCAGTAACTTTTGTTCTTCAGCTAACACATTTTGTGCGCGGTTTCTCTTAATTGAATTTAGCTTTTGTTACTTTGCAACTTTGCAGTATGGTTCTTTTCTATGGTATCTCAAATTTTCACCATGGCTCCAAGTGGATTGTAAATTCTGGTTCCACAAAACACTTGGCCTTGTCCCCCACTGCTGTTGATCATGTGACACCTTATGATGGTTCTCATCGTGTCATTGTTGGTAATGGTTCTCAACTCCATATTACCCATGTCAGTGATTCTCAAATTTCTAAGTCTCTGTCTCTTTATGATGTGCATATTATGTCTGATATCATTAAGAATTTGCTTTCAATTAACAAATTAGCACAAGATTTAAGCTCTATTTTCTACTTTAATGATCGCTCATTTATTATTTGACCTAAAATAACTCGTGAAATCTTGGGTCATGGTCATAGTGAAAATGAGCTTTATGTTTTAAACTATGGCACATCTACTTTATTATCTACTGTGGAATCCAATAAATCGCGTGCGTCTTTTGAAACTTGGCATGCTTCATGTTCCATATTTCGTTGTTTCTAGGTGTGCTTCTAGATCCTTATTTGTCTCATTGGTTTGGCCCAAACCCACCATTTGTGATGATTCTGAAAAGGTTAAAGTGAAGCGATTATCTTTTCATTCAAATGATAAACGTGCTGATAGGGTACTTGATCTAGTTCATTGTGATTTTTGGGGTCCATCTCATATTTTATATGCTGATGGTTTCTCCTACTATGCTATTTCCTTGATGATCATTCCTGAATCTCGTGGTTTTAACCAATTGACCACAAATATGATTTTTGGGATGTTTATCGCCAATTTGAGGCATTTGTGGAGAACCAGTTCTCTTCCACCACTATGGTGTTTCAGAGTGATGGGGGGAGTGAATTATTAAATGGTCTGTTACGCTCTCACTTTCAGACAAAGGGCATTCATTATCATATTTATTTCCCGTATAATCAAGAGCATAATGGTCGAGCTGAGCACAGGAATTATCACATTGCAGAGATGGGCTTGTCCATGTTATATCACTTTTTTGTTCATTTCTTCTAATGGCCTCACACTTTTGCTGTAACCACTTATACCATAAATCGGCTGCCAACTCCTATTCTTGGCGAACGATCACCTTATAAAGTTATTAATGGTTGGGTTCCCATATACAGGAACTTCCATATATTTGGTTGTCGTGTGTACCCTTATCTTTACCTATATGCAACACACAAACTCGCTCCTCGTAGTTTACCATGTATCCTTCTTGGGTACACCTCCCAGTACAGGGGATATCGATGTTTGAATCCTATGTTTGGAAAGATATATGTCACCAGACATACTCAGTTTGACAACACTTTCTTCTTTTATGCCGATGGTTCTACTTATGTATCTTTGTTTTCATGGATGTCTCTAGTTTTTTAGATCCAGCTTATGCATCAGCTGATATTCTTGCTTCCTTCACAGTGACATCTCCTCCTGCTCGGATTGTCACATCAGTTGCTAGCCCTTCTGTCTCGTCTATATTATCATCCTCACTGACTACGACATACTGTTATACTTTCTCTGCCGATTCAGACCATGTAATGGCCACTCCAACACATCATGCTATGCCAATCTCACCATCGATGCCTATCCAGTTTTCTGGCTAGCCCATCATATTCGCTGGCTACCTCACCGGTCCCTTCACCGAACACATGTGCTCCTCCGGTCTCTCCATCTCGGACTCATCCTTATTGGATGGCTACTCGATTTGCGACTTGTGCTATTAAGTGCAGAGATTATTTTTACATTGTTGCTCATAGTCTTCTTGCTGTCGTGCTTGTCCGAAAAAAACCTACAAATTATCGCTTGGCCCTTCAGGATCCAGCTTCGGTATCAACTGTGGATAATGATGTGGTGGCTTTTTGTGGACAACACACATGGGATTTGGTTCCACAACTATTAGATGTCAACATTGTTCGCTCTAAGTGGGTTTATTAGCTGAAGTATCGTCCCAATGGCACGGTTGATCACCATAATGCCCATCTCGTGGTGCAAGGTTTTTCTCGGATCTCTAGGTTTGTATTTGAACACACCTTCAACCTCATGGTCAAAGCCTTAACCGTTTGGACAGTTCTTGCAATTGCCATTATGTGATCCTAGCATTTTCATCAACTGGATGTAAAGAACGCCTTTATCAATGACATTCTCGATTCTTCAATTTATATGGCACAACTAGTCGGCTACAAGGACCCGCTTCACCCAGATTATGTTTGTCATTTTTGGAAGACCACTTATGATCTCAAGAAAGCCCCTCGGGTATGGTTTCTGTGTTTCAACACCTACTTGGTATAGCTCGGTTTTCAGTGTAGCTCAGCTTTCAGTGTAGCTCAGCTAACACTTCTCTATTTGAATAGGCTTGAGAATCATCATTTTTGTACTTTATGTTTTGTGTCGCTAACATCATTCTTAAGTCAATGATTTGACACTTCTTTGAAAATTCATTGAAGGAAGGCATCCGGGTTTTGCCATTAAAGACTTGGGGGCTCTTCATTACTACCTTGGCTTGGCAGTTTCGACCACTCCTTCTGGTCTTCTTCTTGGCCAGGCCAAATATGCCAGGGATATTCTTACTCGTATAGGAATGTCTAATGCTGCTCCAGTTTCCACTTTATTTGTGGTCGGTTCTCAGCTTCACAGCAGCACTAGTCCTCCATTCCGGAATTTGACACTCTATCATTCTGTAGTCAAGGATCTCTAGTATCTGTTTATAACTCGTCTAGTTTTTCCATTTGCGGTCAACACAGTTAGTCAATATCTTCAGGATCCTTGAGATGATCATTTTGGTGCAGTTACTCGTATTCTCTAATATGTTCAAGGAACTTTGCACTTTGGTTATCGTTTTTGTTATGCCATCTCTAACGAGGTGTTGGGCTATTTTGATACTAATTGGGCCCCATGTCTTGAGACATGAGGTTCCACTTAAGGTTATGATGTCTTTCTTGGTGGAACCTTATTTCCTGGAGTGCCAAAAAGCATCCCACTATTTCTCATTCCAACATCGAGTCTAAGTACCGTGCTCTTACCAACACGGCTTCCCGGGTTGTCTGGCTGACTCATCTTCAGCCAGATCTTCATGTTCCGCTTTTTGGTTCTCCACTTTTGTTATGCGATAACAGTAGTGTGATTTTCTTGGCTCAGAATCCAGTTGCTCACAAGTAGGCGAAGCACATCGACATCGACTATCATTTTGTTATGGAGTTAGTTGCAGCCGGCAAGCTGCGTATTTCTCATGTTCCCACTACGCTCCAGATTGCAGACATATTTACCAAGGGTATCACTCATTTCTATTTGAGGTTTTTATATCCAAGCTTTGCATCTCTGGGCATTCGACACTTCGCTTGAGGGGGGTGGGTAGGTGTTAGATTTAGTGAAATAAAGGACTAGGTTTTTTAGAGTTAGAGCTGTATTACCTTACGAATCTCCAATGTAATCTTCTATTTATTCTCATGAATAAATAATAAACTAATAACGGGAAATCATTTTTTCAATCTTCAATTGGAGAAGGTTCATGTAGGATCAGTTTTGGAAGCTAGCATCAGAGTTCGGTGCTGGAGAATCGTCGAGCAAAAAGAACGTTTCCTCTAGTTCCTTTTCCAAGATTTTTGAGAGTTTAACTTCAAAGTCATCCTGTTTTTGAGAATATCCTATCAAAGGTGGCATTACAAGACATTGAGAATCAGAATCTAACTCCTCCAAGAATTTCTTTGTATCATAACTTTTTTTTCGGATTCTCCATTGACTTCATTGCAATCATGTCTTTTGATCACAATTTCAGAAAATTGTGTCCAAGAAACCTCTCCCAAAATTTTAAGAAAATGTTTCATAAAATTTTAGCTCGGTCCATACAATGATGTTTCACCGTACTCAACTTTTCTTCTTCTTTTATCCCATATTTGTTGAAAATTATTTCACAAGATTTGATCCTACCTTGGGGTTATGTCCGCAAATATAGGCAAATGAGTGGACAATTTTGCCTTCATTTCCATTAGCAGCCTATCACTTTCATCAACTTGTTGGCCTTGTTTCTTTGAACCAATGAGAGTTAAGTCTTTAAATTTTGGAGCCATCCAAACCTCTGAAAATACCTAATCGGCTGGAAAAGCTAGGTACATTTCTTCAATTTCATCTTCATCACAACCAAATTGCCGAATTATAAGATCGGAAAAATCTCTCGATATAATTGATTTAGAATTAGAATAAGAAAATAATATTCTTTCTAATTGGTTTTGTATAAATCCAGTTTCATATTTGTTTCTCCTTTGTATGCCCTTTGTACTCACTATATATGAATACACACATGCACAATTATTTGTGAGTGTTACTATCTATCATGGTACCAGTCAGAACTCTCTAAAATTCCTGGTCTTTTTCTCCCTATTTCCAAAAATTTTAACTAAAAAATTGATGTCGGCTGCCAGCTTCATAAGATTTATCGGTGACCTTCTTTCCTCTGGCGAGTCTCCTTCTCGCCCGTCTTCTCCAATATGTTCAAGTCACCTCCACTAGGTTGCTACTCCCATTGCTCTCCCACCAATCATCGACTGCCGATTGTAAGCCCGTGTTGTGCGATCGGTCTAATCCACCGGAAATTGGGAGGTCGTCGCCGTACCTCTCCAAGATACAATTTATAAGCTCTAAATGCTTACAAAATACAATTAAGTAAATAGTGGCAAGTCGGGGTTTTCCACAAAGAACAAGGATTTTCCTAAGGGTTCATGCATATAGGGGTTGATTTAAGCCTAGATAAAGATATATACATATATAAGCATGTAAAAAGGAGGTTTTTGGTTGGTTTTTCCTAATTTATGAATTGAAAGACAACACAACTATCAAAGTAAGATAATTATGCTATCATGCAACAAGCTACTAAAAAGATAGTAAAATCACAATTAACAAAGCATTGGGTGCAATTGATTCCACTTCCAAACCACTTATTGATCCTAGACTCATTCACTCACTCCTTCACATTAATTGCATATGGGGAATGTTATCACTTCCATTTGAATATCAACATTCATTTCTTCTTAGTTAGTAATTTGCAAAGACGTTCAACGACCATTTGCAAACCTCATTGATAAGC
>JAULKM010074184.1:0-11836 GCA_032355605.1 Rubia tinctorum
ACATTTGATACAAAAGTTAGGGTTATAATAGCACTTTCAGATTTTACAGGGTTGTATTGACACTTTTGTGAAATAATGGGGTTATTTCTGTATTTTTCCCTATTGTAATTCTCATCATTGATGTGGTGGGTCATTGATATGATATCAATGAACCATAATAAAACCTTTTATATTTTATCAACAGTAAAGAAATATACCATAAAATAATTGTCTTCATTTCATTTTTCTCTAAATTTTACGTAAAATTAAGATGTATGAAACTATAATAAATCAATAAGGTAGTTGATGATATAAGATTTCGTCTCTTGCGAAACCGTTTTAAAGTAAGACAAGCATCTAATTATAAATAGTGAAAATATGGTATTCCCTCCGTTCCAAGCAATTCTGCACACTTTCCTCTAAAGGAAATATTCAACTCATCATAAAACAATACTACCCCTAAAAAGTTGGAATTTTACAAAACCTTAAAATGAGCTCTCCACCAAAATACTCTCCGCTACCCATCTTCCTGCGCCACCCCATCTTTGCTCCGCCACCCCTCGCCGCCTCCTCTCCTTGTTGCCCACCTCTCTTCACCGCCCGCTTCCCCTCCTCCGCCTCAACCCTAATGTCGCCTCCGCCACGACTTGTTTGCTCTGCCTCCTCCCCCTTGTCTCTCGGCTCCCCTTCTCCGTCTGAACCCCGAATTTCGCCTCCGCCGCCACTTGTTTGCTCTGCCGCCTCCCCCTCGCAGCCCGCCTCAACCATAATGTTGCTGCCGACTCCGTCACTCCCTCCGCCTCTGCCCCTCCCTCTCTCTTCCAGACTCACCACCATTAATTTCACCGGGAAGAAGCGACCCAGAAAGCCCTGCCACCGCAGCTCCTCCATCGCGAGAGCCACCGCTGCTCTAGCTCCACACATGCTGGCGGATTTCCAGATACACCGCCACTCCACACAGAGGCGTCAGATTTACAGTCAGTGAACTATAAGAAGAAGATTACAGTTAGATTTATGCAGGAGGTGGGAGTCGGAGAGAGCGGTGGCGCACAGGAGGGAAGTAGATTGGGGAAAGGAAGAAGAGACAAGGGCAATATAGTCTTTTCACTTAATAAAAATTTTGAGAGAGAATTTCTCTCTGCAGAGGGAGTAGCAGCTTTTCAATTTGTCAATTTGTGGGTCAAATTTGCATTAATTTTTGCTTGGGGTCAATAACGTAAAATGCGGTATAGTTCAGGGACTAAACTGAAAATTGGTTGAAATAAAAAGGGAAATTTCCATCTTGTTGTATTCAGACTCGTCACACTCCACAGATCGCCGGAGACTTCCAATAAAATGTTGCAGCTTCACCGTTGATCCCGCGCTATCTACGCCGCCGTCGATCCACCAAGAATGACATCATGTTTCCGTTCGGTGCTTCGCCGTTCCTCGAATGTTCGATCTGTTCCCAGTCGCTGCCCTTATCGTTCGTTTTACACCGCGCCGTGGAACTTGATTATAGGCGGAACTCCACGTTGATTCCGAGAACGAAGGGTAGGGGCTTGAAACTCGAGCCGTTGCACCAGGAACTCGCACAATGTTCAAAATCATTGGTTTCCGATCGTCGTAGGGGAAGGCACGAGGGTCGTCGGTTGATTTTCGGTTCGGGTCGAAAGAAAGAAAGGAGGGAGGACAGGTCGATTCAGATTGAATTTCGGGGCTGAAAACTTGGGTTTTTTTTCCTTTGGACCGGAAGCTTAGGTTCACAATGGTTCAGTAAAAACAAATAAAATACTACAAAATTCATAAAACATTAAATAAAAAGGCAAAGTCTTGGGAAAGACCGTCTTTCCATAGGTTTATGGAAAAATGAAGTTTAATTAGAATAATAAAAAGTAAAAGTTCTTAGTTGCAATATTAAAATTTTATTCTGCAACGTGTAGTAGTTATACAGTTTATAACCCGATTCATGCAACCCAAAGATTTTATCTTCATTTCTTCTAATTTACACTTTAAACTTTGGTTTTTCCATGACTTATGGAAATACCGCTTTTCACATGACGGACTCAAATAAAAATATTTTAAAAACTTAAATAGTTAATGATCAAATAAAAATTCTAACAGGTCACATTTAATTAGCAAAACATTAAATAGAAACACTGAAAATATAGATCGAATTAAATTACTAATTGACAAAATTTTGGGAAATACGTTCTTTTCATAAGTTTACGGAAAGACATGGTTTAATTATAATAATAAAAGGTAAAATGTCTTTGTTGCAATATTAAAGTTTTATTATGCAACGTGTAGTAGTTATAAATTTTATAATCCAGTTCATACAACCCAAAATTTTTATCTTAATATCTTCTAATTTACACTTTAAATCTTGGTCTTTCCATGACTTAATGAAAGACCGTCTTTCAAGAGACGGACTCTTACTAATTTATCAAATTTAAACATTAAAAGGTCATATTAAAATAAAATTGTCAAATATAGAATAAAAACTCTCAAAATAGACATCAAATTTAAAATATTAAAAATAACATCAAACTAAAAGACTTAAAAATAAATTTAAATAATTAAACATCAAATTCAAATAGTTAAACATCAAATTAATGAAAAACTAAATTAATATAATAGAATATTAAATAAAGATCACGTCTCTTGAAAAACGGTTTTTTCATAAGTTATGGAAAGATCAAAGTTTTGAACTGCAAATTATAAAAAAAAATCAAGATTAAATTTCCGGGTCGCATTAATCGTAACTACTGTCTGTTGTATAATAAATTTTTAATATTACAACAAACAAATTTATCTTTCTATAATTCAATCTCATCTTTCCATATGTTTATGGAAATGCGATCTTTCCCAAGATTTTGTCATAAATCACTATAAATAGAGTCTATCTATTGAAATATGGTCTTTTCATAAGTTATGGAAAAAACAAGGTTTAAACTGCAAATTAAAAGAAATCAAGATAAAAATTTTGGGTTGTATTAATCCGGTTATAAAATTATATGACTATATATTTTTAATATTGCAACTGAAACATTATATTTTTTATAATTCTAATTCAATCTCGTCTTTCCATGTACTTATGGAAAAATGTTTTTTCTAAGAATTTACCTATAAAATAAATATAGCTAAACATCAAATAAATATTTAAATATAAAGCATAATGGTTAAACATAAAATAAGAACTATAAAATTTCCACATCAAACAAATTAATAAGAAAATACATATTAAATTAAAATAATTAAGCATTAAATGCAAACAATAAAGACTCACGTCAAAATAGTTAAAAACAACATATTAAATAAAATACACATCAAATGATAATAATTAAATAAATACGTTAAGAATTATATCAAACTAAAATAGTTAAACATCAAATAAAAACACACGTGAATTTTAAAACTTCAAATTGTGCACCGAAATGTAATACTGATATCGAAAAAATAAACCATCAGTATTAAATTGTAAAAAAACTAGTTCACATAGTTGAAACATCAAATGATACACTAAACAAAAATATAATATTATGAAGAAAAGAAACATTAATATCATTTTTTAAAAGGATGTGCTGAAAAACTAACACATCATTCAAAATAAATTAAAATTTAAGATAATAGAACATCACTAACCAGTGTCATAATGTATAAAGTGTCAAAATTTTAACATGCAAAAGCAAAATTTCAATAAAAGATCAAAATTTAAAATAAATAATTGTATGGGAAACATACAAATATAACCCTATATACTTGAGAAAGTACAGATACAACCTCGATAATATTTTGTGCAAAATAACCCTAATTACTCTACATAAGTGCAAATATAACCCTAAAAACTATTCTGGCATTGACTGGCCATTTTGGCCATTGATCGATCGGAAATGGCCAAAATACCCTTCAGCATAATGGAAAATTTTCAATGACAAAAATGACCCTTTCTCCTTGAATAGCCACCACCACTCTCGCCATCTCATCAGCCTTCCCCCGCCACCACTAACCGCCACTCCCGCCAACCTCCTCCACACACCACCACCAGCAAACAAAACAAAAAGGCTTTCTCTATCTACCTCTGAATATAATCACCAAAAAAATTCTGAATCCACAATCCACGATGAAGCTAAAGAATCCATCGAATTTGAGGTTGCAGACATTAACGGCGACATCGTCGGCGGCGGATGCGCATCAACTGGTGCACGAGATGCTCCGAATCAACGCCAACCTCGCCTTCACTCCCCCATTGCAAACGCACCGCCTGCTCTCCCATCGCTGCTAGCCGCCGACAGGTTTCCTGGGGATGTCTCTAGCTTCGACCTCATGAAGGACCAATCGTGAATTCCAGCCAATCAATTATAGAGCCCCCCGTCTCGCCACCACCAGCCACCCCTCCTGAAAATCTCCCTCCTCGTCGATAGGGCTACCGCCACCACCACCCAAATTTGCCTCTTTCGTGGCCCAACCCTAGCACCGGTGCTAGCCCAACCCAACCCTAGCATCGGCGCCGCCGACCCCTTCCCTATATAAGCCCACCACCGCTACCGTTCGAACGACTCTCTGCCACACCTCAAGTTCTGCCACCGATCGATGCTCCATCACCCCCCGCCACCAGGAACACCATTTCCCGTTGCTTAATTGTTCTTTGGGTTCCTGGATCGGGTCGGGTTCTCTGCGGTAACATCGTATTAGTTTGTAGATTTACAGATTGGATGGCGATTCGGTGGTATCATCGCAACATCAGGCACCAACCAATATGCTGTTATAATTTTTGGATGCGCAACACATTATGGAAATTTTCAGATTTGGTGGCGATTTGCAAAAGAAGAAAATGGGTAGGGCAATGTGGTCATTAATTAATTGGCAGTTTTTCAATTTTTTTAAACATAAACCGGTCAGAGGTAAATTTGTCTTTTAAACATAATCCGGCCTCAAACTGTCAGAAAATGTTATATTTGCACATACACTAACTATCTAGAGTTATCACATAGTTATATTTGTACTTATGTAAATTATATAGGGTTATAAATGCACATTACTCTAATTTTATTGAAAAAGAAGATTGTGAAAAAAATCACAATGTTTGGTTGAAAAAGTACTGAAAATGAAACATCAAGTGCGGGAAAAATTGATCCACAAATTTATCCGACCCGGATTCTTGAGCCGCGGGATTCTTTTGACCCAAAATCATTAATTCCCCAATTATTTATTCCTAGCACCCCAAAATATGGTAATTACACCCATATCCCTCCTTACTCTCATAAAATTTCTTTAATATATATGGAAATCAATTTCCGATTAAACTTCATTATATTGCACATTAATTCTTGATTTCGCTATAAGACGGTGTAATACAAAACTTTGTCTATTTATAGAGGTTTTTTGGTATTTTCAAAATTAAAAATGGATTAGAATTGAATCTATATAATTTAATTTTGATTAAGATTAAATTTATGTCAATATAACATAGTAAATTAAGTATTAAAAATGTGTCTACACTAATTTTTTAATTACATTTCATTTCAGGTTAAAATCTAGATACTCCCTCCGTTCAGCTTTATATGACACACTTTTCAGCCAGTTTTCTCAAGACATGTTGGACCACTGATAACTTTTTGTTACATATATTAATGACATCTAAAGTTTTAATATTTGAAAGTACATTTTGCGAAGAATTTAATATTACATGAGTACATCACATGATAATATTACTACTTCTATATTATGTAAAATTTATGATCAACATGATTTGATAAAGTTGATTGAAAAATGTGCTAGATTAACCGAGGAGTACATTTTTAAGATATAATTTTGAATCAAAAGTTTCAAAACTTTACGGTCCTAGCTTGGTAGCATTGTTGTTTCCTTAAACCTCTAACGCAGGCTTGAACCATGAGAAATGAAGAAAGTAGTGACGTGAACCCGACATGTTACATAATCCCCTACTCCGTTCCAGTATAAACTGTACAGAATTCTTTTCATGATTTTTTAAGAACATGTTTGACCATTAATATGTTTAACTACGTATAATAATGGCAAATAAAAAGTTGATATTTGAAAATTACTTATTACGACGAATCCAACCATATCGCATATGTCATTGCTACAGAGGAACATGAGGAAAATGCTACACCTAAAACTGAGATCCATGAGAAAGAAGGTAGAACTGGTGATGGGATTACTAAAGGGAAGTTGTGGGTAAATGTTATCAGTGGAAATTGGGATCAGTCTAATGGTTTAAAAATAGACTACGTAGCACCTAAGGTTGTTGATGAGATAGTTGAAGTTGAAATCGAATTGGAGGATGTTCAGGCTAAGCTAAATTATTGGGAATACTCGTTGATCATGTATGTCTTTGGGGAAAAATTAACCGTGAATGCTGTAAAAAGATTCATGGTAAAGTTCTGGACATTTATTTCAACAGTTTCAACACTGGAATTACTGTATAACGAGGAGGGGTACTTTATTATGAGATTTCGATCGAAAGAGGATAGGGATGCTGTATTGAGAACGGGACCTTATACCATATACAATATGGCAATGTTTCTCCAGATTTGGAATCATGATTTCTCCCTAAAAGATGATATGGCTCGCACACTACCGATCTAGATAAGCTTGCCGAAATTACCATTTCATCTATGGGGTGCGAAGAGCTTTGGGAAGATAGGCAGTGTCATTGGAAGGCTCTTATTTACTGATGAATGCACAACAGAGAAACTTAGAGTGGCTTATGCTAAGTTCTTAGTGGAAATTGATATTTCACAAAAGGTTCCTGAGAGCATTGCTATAAAAGACATAGAAGGGAAGATGTTTATCAAGAGGCTGAATTGGAAGGTAAACCACTCTTTTGTGGTAAGTGTCAAATGGGAGGACATGCATGCCCGGAGGAGAGTGGTAAGGGGAAAGTAATACAGAGGTGTCAGATAAAGAACAAAAATGAGGATGGAAGAGATGAGAGCAGAATGGAAACTGAGAAAATTATTGTAAAATGGTAGTGAATGGTGGTGAAGTTGTAAATGCTGGTATGGAAGAAACTGTATGGACTACCATTCAGTCAAGAAAACAAGAATAAAATGAAGAAATCTAATAGTGGCAGATATGATAAGATGGAGAACAGTGGAAAAATGGAAAGTGTGGATGAACTCCTTGGTGTTGAAGGGGGTAATGGAGATAAGGGTGGTACAAAACCTAAAGCCTCAGGGATTTGGCAGGATCTCTCAGGTGGATATGATTTTGTGACATGAACACACCATGGCATGTAAGGGGCCTGAATAAAATAGCAAAGCAGAGAGAGGTTAGAACCCGCCTTAAAGGTTTAAATTGTATGTTTGCTATCATTATTGAAACTAGAGGGGAAAAAAGAGCAAGTCGATGGGATCAGGAAAGGTTTTGGTGATAATTCAAAGTTTGGGGATAATTATGAAGAGCATCCAAATGGGAGAATGTGGATAATGTGGGATTTTAGAAGAGCTAAGGTACATATAAGGAAGAAATCTAACCAAATGATGTGTCAGATGACAAAAAAAATGGGGAACTACTGTTCTAGATTACTGCAGTTTATGCAGGAAATCAACTTAAACAGAGGAAAACTTTGTGGAGGGAAATAGAGCAGTCTCAGCAGTATGTGCACAGACCTTAAATTGTACTTGGGAATTTCAGCAATGTACTAAAAAATGATGACATAATTTGTGGAAATGAGGTGCAGTTAAATGAATTTATGGACTTGGAGCAAATGATGGTTAGAACAGGCCTCAGTGAATGTTATAGTGTGGGGGAATACTATACATGGTCGAATAGACATGTTAATGGGGTTATCTACTCCAGAATTGATAGAGTTATAGATAACTCAGATTGGTTTAGAAAATTTCCGGAAGCTGTAGTGGAAAGTATGAACTCTGGGGTCTCAAAATAGTCCCTACTTAGCTTTAAGGTGTTTGAGGAGAAGGTTAAAAGGTGTAGGAAGTTTAAATACCTTAACTGTTGGATGGAGAAAAAATAAGTTGTGCGGGCTAATGAAGTGAGTTGGAATAAGCCATTGAATGGGAGCCCTATGAATGTGCTACGGAAGAAACATTTTAGGCTCCGGAAGGATCTGTATAATCACACCAGGCAGAGTGGAGGGATAAGGAAAAAACTGGAGGAGGCCAGGGAAGAGTCAGCTGAAGCACAAAAAGATCTGGCAAAGCAGAAGATGGATAAAGAGAATTACGAGGGTGATAAAGGGAATTGAGGAGGTGTAGAAATGGAATGATGTTGATGAGAAAGTAGAAAAACACAAGTCAAAAATAGATTGGCTGAGACTAAGAGATGGAAATAAGCATTATTTCCATGCTACATTCTAAGAAAAAAGTAAGATAGTTGGACTGCAAAAAATTGGGAAGATAGATGGAACTGTGATCACAGATCAAGCAGATATGGAGGCTAAAGTTTTGAAGTTTTACAAGAAACTCATTGGAAAGGATACAAGAAGGTCGGAAAATATGGACAGAGAAGTGATCAAAAGGGGAAATGTGCTGAGTAATAATAGTAGGAGGAATATGATTTTGCCTATTACTACTCAAAAAGTTCAAAAAGCATTGAAAGGTATTGGCAACTTGAAGGCTCCAGGTCATGATGGATTTAACTCAAAGTTTTTTTATATACAATTGGGTTGTAGTGATGGAAGATTTGATGTTGGCAATGGGAGAATTATTTGATAAGAGTAAACTATATAAACCAGTGAATGGGACCCTAGTTACTCTCATTCCAAAACACCCTGCTGCTGTAAAGGTTAATGATTTAGGGCTTATATCTTATTGCACAATAGTGTGTAAGATTATATCCAAAATCCTAACTAACAGACTCAGTAAAGTGATTAGTGAAGTTGTCCAGCTGAATCAGGCAGCTTTTGTGCCCGATAGAAACATACATAATCATATTATGATAGCATATGATATAGTGAGGGGATATAGCAGGAAATATGGTGGTCCAAGATGCACAGTGCAGATGGATATTCAAAAGAGTTATGATACTGCTGATTGGGATGCAGTGGAGGAAATTATGAGATACATAGGATACCTGAGAATTGGGTGATGGTGGGGGTTAAATCTGTGTCCCATAGGTATATGGTGAATGAAAAATCCATTGCTTTCATCTAAGCTAGGAGAGGATTAAGGCAGGGGGATCCCATCTCTCCATTTCTGTTTGTATTGGTCTGGAGTATATAACAAGATGCTTAGAAAGTGCTGAACAAAAATATGGTTTTAAGTACCATCTGAGATGTGAGCTATTGAGGATTATAAGCTTGAACTTTGCTAATGATGTTCTATTGATGTCTATGGGTGAGGAAGAAGCAGTATCAATCTTGATGCAGGCTTACCACAAATTTGAAGAGTCCACGGGACTTAAAGTAAGGGAAAATGCAGGGTGTATTTTGGTTTGGAGTGGAGGAAGAGCAAAAGGAGAAGATTCTGGCCACTACTGAATTTGAAGAGGGCAATTTGCCTTTCAGGTATTTTGGGGTTCCCCTTGCTAGAAGGAAGTTAACTATTTAGATGTGCCAACCATTAATAGATAATTTTTTTTTGGAAGAATCAAACATTGGATTGCTAAGTTGTCGAGCTATGCAGGTAGATTGCAACTGATCAGGA
This sequence comes from Rubia tinctorum, assembly GCA_032355605.1. Taxonomy (NCBI): domain Eukaryota; kingdom Viridiplantae; phylum Streptophyta; class Magnoliopsida; order Gentianales; family Rubiaceae; genus Rubia; species Rubia tinctorum. The sequence continues at coordinate 9,591 of JAULKM010074184.1, forward strand.
GTGTACTCTTCTCAGTAACAAACTACTGGATGCAGGTTTTCCATATGCCTATAGTTGTGCTAAAGTATATAGAGGCTCTATGCAGGTCTTACTTGTGGAGTGGTGGGAAAAATATAACCAGGAAGTCACCAGTGGCATGGGAGAAAATCTGTGAACAAAAAAGCTCAGGAGGACTGAATGTCATTTCACTAATTGAATGGAGTTATGCTAGTATGAGTAAGGTCTTATGGAATATGTGCAGGAAGGCTAACAAATTATGGATTAAATGGAACCACTCTTACTACATAAAAGGTGATGATGTGATGACTTGCAAGTTTCCTGAAGATGTGTCATGGCTGGTCAAAAATCTGATCAAATGCAGGAATAGAGTGCAAAACATGGAAGCATAGACACAGCAGAGAGAGAGGAAGAAATCCAACATCAGAAAATTTTATCAGGACCTGAACCTGAAAAAACAGTAACTAAGTGGAGGAAACTATTCGTTGGTAATGTTGTTAGACTAAGGGCCAAATTTATTATGTGGATGTTATGCCATGGTAGATTGTCCACCAGAGATAGATTAGCAAAGTTTGTGGAGAAGGGCTGTGTTTTATGTGATGGTGATGAGTTTATCCAACATCCGTTCTTTAAATGCAGAAAGACAACAAGATCTGGACAAAAATACTCAGGTGGATGCAGAGGAGAAGGAAACCAAGAGAATGGAGTGCGGAAATGGCCTGGCTGCTGCAGCAGTGCAAGGGAAAAGATTGGAAAGCTCAGATGATGAAGCTTGCTATTATTGAAAGTGTTTATGATATTTGACAGTGGAGAAACGATATATGCTTCAATGAAAAACCAAGGGAGATGGATGTTTACAAAGAGATTTTGGAGGACATTGTGTATAGGAGTTGGGAAATACCGAAGTTAAAGAGCTATTGTACCAAGTTCATGTAAGAATATGAGTAGAGGAATTAGTTTGTAAAGGAAATTGTCAAAGTTTTGAAGATCAATGAAAGTTGTACACGTTTTCAAAAAATAAAACACAATAATACACATCAAATTAGAATAGGTAAACATCAAGCCAATACACACAAAAAACATAAAAAATAAAATACACATTAAGTATAAAACATCAAGTATCACATAAAAATGTGTCAGTGATGTCGAAAATATAAACATCATTAATAAATTTAAAAATTAATTCACACCGTTGAAACATAAAAGGATACACAAAATATTTTTTTTAAAAAATCAGTATCATTTTTTAAAAGGACGCACTGAAAACTAAAGCATCAATCAAAATGAAAATATAATTATAAATTACAATTTAAGATGATAAAATATTACTAAGTAGTATTAACATATGTAAAATGTCAAAATTTTAACATGCAAACACATGATTTACAATAAGAGATCAAATTTTAATTTCAAAAAACATATTTTAGTGAAAAAGAATTCTGAAAAGACGTAACAAGGTTTGGTTGAAACATCAAATACTGAATATGAAACATCAAGACTGGTAGTAAAAACTCGCGTACTGCGCAAAAATGAGAAAAAATGATCCACAAATTTCTCCAACTCGAGTTCTTGACCGGAAAGATTCTTATGACCTGAAATCATTAATTGCTCAATTATTTATGCCCAGCACCACCCAAAATTCGGTATTTGAACCCAGATCCCTCTTTACTCTTCCAAACTTTCTTTAATTATATTTAGAATCTCATCTCTAATTAAACTTCATTATATTGTTGCACAATAATTCTTGATTCAATATGGTCTTATACAAGAATTTATTTTAAAAATATGTGTTTTTTAAAATTTAAAAAATAAAAGTTTTATGCTTCTTTCAGGAGAATTGGGCCTTTTTTCAATTTTATTCCCGGGCATTTCGAGTTTGCGTCTAGCACTCCGCACATCATATAATAAAAATTAAATATGAATTACAAGTTTACAGACTAGCGTAGCTAATAGCGCGGACTCTAGTAAAAGACTAAATTACCAATCATATTCCTTAAAAGATACAATTAATTATTCTTTTCACTAATGTCACATCAGTTACTATATAAATTTCCACACTCTTCATTATTAGTCAATCTAATAGAAGATCTTCTCTTATACTTTTAATTAGTGATGTCAATCTCAGACACGAACCGAGAACCCGACACGGACCGACACGACCGAACTCAACCTGAAATCCGAATCTGACCCGAGAAATATTGACCCGAACCCGCACCCGACACGACCGAATTCAACCCGAAACCCGAATC
>JAULKM010074195.1:0-11836 GCA_032355605.1 Rubia tinctorum
GAATCCTAAACCAGGGCATTCTTTAGGGATTATGGGGGTCCGGATGAAGTTGGGTATGACCCGACCGATTGTGGCAGAGTACTTACTAATTATGTTCAAGCGACTGGGGAAGTTGATTTGGGTATGATATTTTGGACTAAGCCAAAATTGGTGGAGGCAATATCTAGGTGGAGTTTGAGATGAACAGGGAACGTCGGGCTGTGGAGAGCAAGTCGCGTACGTGGTACGCGAAATGTAGGGAAGTTGTGGACGGAAGTGGCAATTGTTCATAGATTGTCAGATCCAGCATTAAGTCCTCCCACGGGATGTGGGAGATCACCAAATGGGCAAGCAGTCATTCTTGTATTGGTGCTAGCCGATAAAATGATGGTACACAAATGTGACATCAAATTAAATACAAAAAATTTCACTTCATAGGACGCATTCTTGAAAAGGTTCCTCTCCATATAATATTTCCTTTCTTCGAATTTCCGGAAAATTAATCAAATAAAAATATTTGGAGGCCGCCTTATTAAAATCATAAATAAAATAAAATAACATTATAAACAAAATAAAATTATTGAAATCATAAATAAAACAAAACTAAATTCAGGTTGAAGACGTATTATTGAAATGCGTCTTCTGAATTTTCTTTTTTTTTTCAACATTTTCAGCTAACAGAAAATCAAAAATAAATGTAAAAAAAATTCGGTTGAGGACGCATTATTGAAATGCGTCTTCTGATTTCATATTTTTTTTAAAAAAATTGGCTACTAGAAACTTTATAAAATAAAATTAAATACTAGGTGAAGATGCATTATTGAAATGCATTATTGAAATGCATTATTGAAATGCATTATTGAAATGCATCTTCAAATTTTTTTTATTTTTTAAAATAAAAATCAACTAACAGAATATCAAAAATAATAAAAAAAATCCACTGAGAACGCATTTTGAAAATGCGTCCTCCCCTTTTGCTTCCACCCTTGACCCAAGCCCTATTGAGCATCCAAATGGGAGGCAAATCACCCCAAAAATATAGCACTCCAAAAAAATCCTAGAAGAAAATTTATCACCTGCCAAGAATTGATCTACTCCTTCCGTTTTCATTTTTTTTAAAAAATATGAATTAAAAAAACGTTAATATGGAAGAAAAAATGTTTGGTTGCTTGGTTTTTTCACATAGCATTTCTGTCAAATATGAAACGCTAATATTAGTAGCGTGCGTTTGGATTTTACCTTTAACAAATATTTCATCTGTCCCATCAGTAATAACATATTTACTTTTTCAAAGTCAAATTTGATAAAGTTTGACCATAAATATGAATTAATATATAATAAAGATATCATGTGAGATGTTGTTAAATTTATCTTAACATATACTATTTTCTAAATAGTGTATCAATTTTTATGCAAAATTGGTATATGTAACTAGAAATATTAACGGTCAAACATGATCATTAAAAACCGTGAAAAAATAAATAGGTCATTATTGTTGAAACGGAGGGAGTACTTTTTTCAACCTTTTACCTTTCTTTCTACCCCAGTGGTACGCCATTAACATACTCCATTGTTTTATGTCTTTGGGATTTAAATTTAACTTTCTCATCAATATTTTTTGGGATTTAAATTTTTCACTATCATATTTTAAAAACAAATTATATTAATGTTAATGAAAATAACAATAATAAAAGATGTAAAAATAAGTTTATAAATAAAGAATGATCGTCATGTCATTAAATGTCATTTTGCATAAAACCGCCAACAACCATACATTTAAGCTAATTAACACAAACATCTATTTATGTTTAATGACAAGGGAACTCCATCGGCTAACCTGTAACGTAGGAGCTGGAATCCTTGGCGCAGACGCGATACACCCCAAGAACGCATCCTCATCGTTCCCCACGCACTCCGCGCGCCCCTGCACCACAATCTGCGGCGTGAACATGGTGTCCAGCCGCAGCGCCTCCACGTACGCCTTCTGCCTCACCGTCCACATACTCGACGCGAACGGATCCTTCCAGTCCTTATAATCCCAGTAGTCCACGTGATACGCCAGCAGAATCAGCGGCGCCTCCGCTCCGAAATCCCCCCGCCCCAGCCGCGAGAACAGCAGCTCCGCCTCCGACGAGGTGGCGCACCCCTGCGACGTGAACAGCTCCACCACCACCGGCCCGCACCGCCGCTGCTCCTCCGCGGATATGTCCGCCGTGGCGTGGCCCTCTGGGAGCGCGGAGGTGGAGGAGGCGCGGCTGCCGAAGCATTTGAAGAGACGGGGTGCCATTGTCGCTGTCGCCGCCGCCGCTGATGGTGGAAGGGATCGCTGTTGATTATCTCCTTTTTGTTGGTTGTTTTTGGTTTTTTGGATTAAGGGGGAAAATGGGGCGTGTTTTTGGTTGGAGTGGATTTTTGATGGTTTGGAAGGGTGGTATAGAGGGAAAGATGGCGAGGGAAATGGAAGCAATGGCTATGGATTCCATGTTTCGTTATTTATAATATTCTTTTCTTCATCTCTAATCCTTCTTCCTTTTCTTAAAGCAATTTCTATAATAATTGATTCTCTCTTCTTATAATTTTGTTTTAAACCGACTAACCAGATGATTGATGTTTATTTTTATTTATTGAAATGAGATTCATATAATTTTAAAAAACTTTTTAAATGTACCGTAATGTACAAATAATTATAATTTGACCATAAAAATTATTAAAACAAGATTTTCCATGATTTGTCTGACTGTATGTCTACCAGGAGACTCTCTTCATGTTTTAAAGCGCCTAGCAATTAAATGAAGTTATTTAATAATTAACATAATTAGTGGGATGATTTGACATGTATTTTTATTTATTACAATAAAAAATTATAATTTTAAAATTTTCTAAGAATATAATTATATAAATGACCTTAAAAATGATAGGTTAACATTAGAAACACTCTCTATAATTATAGTTAATCCAATTACTTTTTGATGATTGCACGTCCATCAAATTTTCTTCAACTAAACTGAGACACGGTGGATATAATTTTGATTTTGAATGTTCATATTACTATTATGTTTAATTTAAATGGTGATGAGATGAGGCTTTAGAGATGTAAGCTGCAGGGAAAGTGAGACGGGAGAGGTAGGGGTTGGGTGGGAATCGTCACCGACACGGAGGAGTAGGTGGCAGTGGCACGTTATATGGGTGGTGGGTTGGAATCACAACCACCACCTCCACCGTCAATGTGACAGCAACACTTTGAATTTTGCAGCCGCATGAAGCAACCTACTCCCTTAAATTCACTAATAATGGCACCATTTGATTGCAAAATTTTCAATACATGTTATATGCATCACCGTTCTTCTTACAATAACAGATATTACGTGACATGTTTTTCGGTAACGTGTAGTTTTAAAAAATAATTCTAAAACTAATTATTGTATGCAATTAAAGTTATTAGCGGATAAATATGTCTTTTTTTATAAAAAAAAAAGTCTTTGTTAGTAGATTAGAGGTAGTATTCCGTTTGTCAGCCAAAAAGATTTGAATACTACACATATATGAGTGTGTTTTACGGAGCTTTGCTTGTAATATTAAATGTGAAATTCGATTCATACGAGACCGTCTCATGATAAAATCAAGTAACAAGTTACAAATAAGGGAAACATAAAATAAAACGTTTCTAATTCAAGGGTCAAAATGCTAAATTCAAGAAGTACTTTGAGTTCTGGATTAAACTTAAAAAGTTTAGATGTCGAATTACAAATTTTCAGAAAAGAAAGAAAATCCCCGAATTCATCTTTTCTGGCAACCTGACTAACGATTTGTAGGCGACTTTCAGTTCGATGTGGCTTTATCGCCATTCTAGTTCAATGCGTCTTAATCCCCGTTACATTCATCATTTTTTTGTTAGCATTATATTACCCATTTAGTTAAGGGCATTTTGGTCTTTTCATGTAGTAGCCTTTGTAGAAATCAACACGAGCCCAAGTAGGGAAAAGTTACGAGCAGAAGACCCGACACATAAGCCCAGTAGGATTCCATCATAAAACTAATTGGTACTAGGAGGAGTAATCCACCACACTTATATGTGATACGTCTAGCATCTTTACTTTCAATGTGAGATATTTTAACAGTCTTTAGGGCTCTCTTTATGTAATATCATTATCACTTGCAAGAACTCATTCTTCACTTAATAGAATTCTCCTCTTCTCCTCTTCTCTCAATTCCAAAATCCCTAAATCCCCAAATCTTCATTGTATCAGATCCTCTTCCCCCTCCTTGATTTGGTGATTGTTGTAGAAGATTTTCTCAATTTTTCTGAGACGCATTTTTTCGTCGAGGTATTTTTACTTCCGCACCTTTAATTTTCGGATACTCACTTTGTTTGCTCGTAGATTTTGGGTTGTTTGATTGTTCTGCGAATTTAGGGTTTTTTCAATTAGGGGCTTTTCAGATATGCTTGTATTTGGGATTGTTCGGGTTATTGAACTGGGTCTTCACGGATGTGTTCATGTCTTTAATCGTTTGGAATTGACTTCGTGATTCTCATATGCATTTGTGACTATTTCAGATTGACTGTATTTTTTCTCGATTTGGTGCTCCTTTTTTAAAAAACAAATAGTAGGGCCCTTCTCATTAAGATATAGAAATGATTTACAATTTTGGTGATAAACTGGTACTACTGCTAGTCTATCCTCTATTACAATTGATGCACTAATAAACTATTGAAAAATCATAACTAAAAATGAGAAAAATCCAACTATTACAAGGTGGAAATAATTCCACATGATTGGCTCACATAGGATGAGTGAGGTGAGCGTCCCACTTGATAGACTGCCAAGGTGTATCAAAGCTCCACACCAGCATGGTGTATAAGAGCTTACTCCATGCCAACCTGAGGTATAGAGATTTAAAGACCTTCATTTATTAGGGAGAGGACCCGAGTTGCGCCTGGTCAGTCAAATACAATGCCATAAACTAGTTAATCAAAAATCATGTTTTCATCCAGGGAAGTCATGCTACAACGTAGCTCATTTATAGCTCATAAGTAAGGAATAAGCTAAAAAAGAGAATACGTTGGATGTGCTTTAGGCCCGGACTTCGGAAGGGATGAGGTGGAAGGTTGTTTTGTGCGCCGCTCGCTGCCGTTAACCGAATGAATTCCTCAGGACTTTGTTCACCGTTGACCGGGACATTGTATGGTTTGACCGGGCTTCTTTAGCCACTGCTGCTAATCAGGGTGTTTTGACCGTCATCTGGAAGTTGACCGTCGTACTTCGTCGTTGACTGTGCTCAGTTCATTGACCGTGCCCCGTTCATTTACCGTCGTTGAACGTGCTCCGTTTGATTGAACGTGCTCCGTACGTTGAAAGTGCTCCGTTCATTGACCTTACTCCGGTCGTTGACCGTGCTCCGTTCGTTGACCGTGTTCCGTTCATTGACCGTCGGTGACCGTACTCCGTTCATTAACCTTTCGATGACCGTTGTTGACCTGACCGTTAACCGATCGGACCGTGATTAACCCATAATTTTTGTCGCCAATGTCCTGGTCGCCGGTCGGTTTGTGGCTGAGCTTCTGTTGCGCGTCCATGTTCCACCTGGAGATGGTGGCATCGTCGGCCGGATATGCAACTCAGTCGTACTGCGCCCATCGTCCGTTGGCCGGCTATGCGGGAGCGTCGCGTGTAGTTCTACACCAGTCGTCTTGTTTGTCTGCCAGTTTTTTTTGCTCACAGAGTCCTCACCGGAGATTCAATAATGGCAGCGGCGGAAGGTTGCACCCGTCCCCCTCGATCTACTGATTACAACTACTCAAACTACCAAAACAGGAAAGGAAAGAGTTGGGGAGGTTGCTGGACGGCCGGCGGCGGCGGCGGCGGCCTCCCCATTATTAGGGTTTGGTTGCGCTCTGCTTTGGGGAAGGAGAAGTCTTGCATCGGTTCCTGTGTTTGATGAGAGTTTTTCACTAGTTCCATTTGTTGTTTTAGTTTATTGGATTGTATTTGGATTATTGTTGGTTTGTTGCCACCATGCCGGGTGGTAAAGATGACTCTCTTCATTCGTTAGTGTTCAATTGGATGGCGAAAATTATGCATATTGGAGCTATGTTATAAGATTTTTTTTGTGTGGAAGAGTTTATGTGGGTTATGTTATAATTGCATAATTGAGGTACGATGGTGGTGGTTCGGGATTCAGATCGGGAGGAATTCGAGCAGAACGTTGGCGTGATTTTGGTAATTCTTGAAGTGCCGACAATTAGCTTTTCAGTAAATAATTAAAGGTCTAGATTTTGGTCGAAATCAGGCCATATATAGGGCGATATATGAAAAAATTGTTGGGTTAATTTGTGTTTGGGTTTGATGGCTTAAACCTCACACCTAGCTAATCACACATCAAACTAATAATAATAATTTTTAAAATTTTTAAAATTTTTATGTTCGTATTTGTTGTGTTTGTGTTTGTGTTTGAGATAAATTGATGAGAGATCTAGATATGTATGTATAGTTCATACATTTTCTAACTGCATTTGCGCATTATAATGATTCAAATAATTTAAAAAAATACACGAATACAAACATATATATAATACATACCACATACAATATATACACACACAGTATATCAAATATACAATTAAATACTTTATAAAATACATAATTAATGTAGTACTCTTTTTAATTGAATTTGATTCTTGAAACACGGTCTTTTCATTAATCATGGAAAGACCAAGGTTTAAACTGCAAATTTTAAAAAAAAATGGGTTGCATTAATTGGGTCATAATTAAGATTTATAACTATTGCACGTTGCATAATAAATTTTAAATATTTCAACTAAAACCTTTTACCTTTTTCTTATTCTAGGTAACCACATCTTTTCATAACCCTATGAAAAGAAACAAAGTCTTGTGCGAGACCGCCGCACATCGAGAACAAAGATTAATATGCAAGGATGTGGCGATAGCTGGGAAGACACGCCTAGTTGACGCCGGAGAAGATGAGGGCTACCGGATCTGTTTCAACTTTTCATTAATTTCAGTGTAGTCCCTCACTTTAGACACATTATTTAAATATAACTCTGAATGAAACATATTTGTAGATTAGACATTGAGTTTTCAAACCTCTTCTTTATTATCTTCAATATTAATGATTTACCCCTAGTCTAATCATAAGACGGTCTCACAGGGGGAGACGATCTCATAAAAAGATATTTCCCCCCAAAAATTTCCCTACTCATGGCATCAATCCACAACCTATCGATTAATTAAAGCCAATATACCAACGTGTAAAAGACCAAAAGGGGACCATCGATTCCTACACTTTTTTTCTCCTTTCCAAATAATTCACGATTCAAATAAATCCATTTTATTCACAACCTCTTCTTCATGATAATTTTTCCACAACCTCTTCTTCATGATAATTTTTCCAATACACTCAAACGAAAACCTTTAATCCCATGATTCCCATCCATCTGGAATCATCCCTCACTCTCTGTGTTCTTTCTGGCCACAAATATGGGACTTAGTAATTGGCACCCTGTAATTATTTCTATTTTCTTCCCTATAAATAATCCATCCCGAAATAATGACCTGAAAGAAAAAACCAACACTAGAAATTGCTTTCATTATACACTTTTACTGAGCCTTTTTTGAGCATTTAATATTATTAGCAAAAAATGTTGGAAGGCAAAGCTGTAGTTGGCGAAACGGATATGCTTAAGACGATGGAAGGAGATGCTCTTGACTTGGCAGCCAAGGCACTCGACTTCTTCGATGTCACTGAAGCCACTGAAATTGCTTGCTTTATTAAGAAGGTAAATAGATCAGCTCATATTTACCCATTCTTTTTAAGCTATACTTAATTCGTGAATCATTATTTATTTCAATAAGCATGTTTTCAGTTTTGTATTTTTTAAAAGAGTGGGTCTCCTGACAGCCTGTCTGTACATAAGTTTATGGACAGTCCACTTATTTTTTTTACCTTATACTCTGCATTCGTTAAGTTACATATTAAATTTTGAAATTTATAAATAATTTTTCACATTATATATTTTATTTTTACATTCATACACAATATTATTTGTTTTAACTTTAAATAAATATTTAAATTTTATAAAAAATTACAACATTTAAGTCAAAAAGTACAATGGACTGTTCATGAGTTTAAAAGACTGAATTTCCTGAGACTTTTCCCTTTTATAAATAGGTTGGGATGGATTGGCATTTGTTATTGGATTATTGTTTGAGTTATAATTTTGATCAAATTTAAATAGTCCAGATCGTTTTAAATTAGATCGGATCAGGTCGGACAAGATGCACATCCTAACGATGTCATTTTCGCAAACATATTATTTGAAAAATTAATTACACAATTAATTTACAATGATGTAACACAATTGATCTATTTTTCCCAATGTATAACCTTTTTCTTCTTTTAAAAATTGTTTGAATTCATAAAATTGACGAGACACAAGGCATTTGGTCTAACAAGTACGAATTAATGATCAAATATTTTAAGGTTTAGTTCGACATTATTATAACAATTGGAACTGGTTTTTCGGTTTGTTTAGGCGTTCGACAAGACGCATGGAAAAGGGTGGCAATGCATAGTAGGGACTGATTTTTGTTCGTTTGTTACACATTGCCATGGATGTTTTATTCACTTCTATATTGGTAGCCTCGCCATTTTGCTCTTTAGGGGTGCCTCTGTTGGAGCACAAACAGTTGTCTGATCATCCAAGCTTAATTTTCTTTTTCTTTTTAATTTTTAATTAAAAGCATTTTTGGCTTGTAAGGTTTTAGGAAATTCAACCGTTTCTATATACAGTGTCGGCATGAGGCAAACTAATAAATTCATTTCCTTTTTTCAGTATTTTTTTCCATAAGGGAAAAAGGTATTTTTACAAAATTCTGGATAAAAGTTTTCGGAGAGAGTTATATTAGCACTTACACTGATTATCTAGGGTTATATTGACACTTATATAAAATAGGTAGGGTTATAAAAATACTTTTCTCTTTTTTTTGGTAGGGGTGAAATTGACTTTTCCATCAAATCCGGCCTTCAACTGTTTGAATGAGTAAAATTGCACTTACATCAACTAGGTAGGGTTATATATGCACTTTCAGTTATCGAAAGATTATATTGACACTTATGTCAATTAGGTACGATTATAAAAGCACTATTTTCTTTTAAAAATAAGGCCCCTTTACAATGAAAAAATTGGGGGCATGAGGCAAACCCTTCACTTGTCTCATGCTTAGGCCGGTCCTGTGACTATATATAGTTAATTTCGCATCTTGATTCTGCTGGTTATTTTACACTCAACTGGTGCTGAAAGTTGATATGTATACGCACTTATGCGTGGGTGAAAGGAGTACCTTAATGTATGGTGTTGAGTACAAATATATTTTCTTGGGAAAATGTTTTAAGAAAAGAACCCATGGAGTAAAATTGTTTTGTGTAAAAATAAGAGTGAAACAAAGTTGTAGGCCCCGTAAAACATTGATTTTGAAATGAAATTTGTCCAATCCATAGTACAATACTCCCTCCGTCCCACCAGAATTGGCATATATTTGTTTTTCAAAGTCAAAGTTGTCAACTTTGACCATAAATATAAATTAATATATATATATATAATAAATATATCATGTGATATAGTGTTGAATTCATCTTAACATATATTTTCTAAATATCAACTTTTTATACGGAATTGGTAAATGTATCTAGAGTTATTGATGGTCAAACATGATCATTGAATACCGTGTGCACAGTAAATGTGCCAAATCTGCCGGGACGGAGGGAGTATTCAATTAGATGTTAATTTTCAAGGCATCACTGGCCCAACGTCGGTCCTCCTCGAGCACACCCCGTCACTGGCGCTTAAGTTAGTGTTGGATTGTCCACTTGAGAGAGTCGAGCACCGGTGCGGTAATCCATAATAAACAGAACAACCAAGCAACGGTACAGAATACGCCCACTACCAACCATGAACAGGACATCCGTAATAAAGTCTCATGATTTTTTTTTTGTCTTTTGACACACATATATGGTGGTTTTCATCAAGCAAATCTTGCACATAAATCGTTCGGAGGGGAGTCGATTCACACTACTACTACAGGACTCTATACGAGCAGCCTAACATAAAAATATCACAAAACCTCACACAACAATACTACAACATTCACCACTAATTGAATGCTAAAATCAATTGTCCCGGTTTCGAAAATTAATTAATGACTCAAAATAAAATTAGGGTTCATCATTAAAATTAGAGCGAAGTGCATATATAACCCTACATAATTCACGAAAGTGCACATGTAATCCTGTGATAATTTAAAGTGCAAATATAACCCTAGATAGCTAGTTTATGTGCAAATGTAACCTTTCTGATAGTTTGAGGTCGGATTATGTTAAAATGACAAATTTACCCCTTTGAATTTTTTAATTTTTTTTCAAAATTATGAAATGTCTATAATGCCCCTGAACCCTATTTCAGTCCTCCTTTTCTTCTTCTTCTTCTCTTTTTTCATCTTTCTTTCTTCTCTGGTTCTTTCTCCTTCCCAATGCCGTTCTTTCTTCTCTGGTTCTTTCTCCTCTGGTTCTATCTCCGTCGTCCGCCACTTCACGGTGTATGAGACTAGTCGTCTGAGACCAGATCTATCCACCGCCTACGCAACCATGCTGATGCGCTTTCCGATGCGCAGAAAGCTCGCCTCGGGGTGGCACACCTGGGCCTTCGCCACCACGGCAGCGGAGACACGCGGAGGAGGCGTAAAGAAAGGAGCAAATTTAGTAGTAAACAGGTATATACAAATCATAGCCTGTATAATTGTACTAGAACCAAACCTGAACAGAAATAATCATCAACATGACTCAATATGTTTAACGGAGGGTGTCGTCACCGTCAACTCGGGCTCCGGCATCTGAGGATTCTACAGAGTTTTTTGCCTTCTTTCTCTTAAAATTCCCTGTAAAACGAGGCGGGCACGATTAATTCTCGGTTCGACCCATTTTAAACAACGACTACTACCTGTGGTGGAGCGGTGGCGGATCAGTGGAGGTGGTGGCAGAACAGAGGCGGGCAAAGGTATTTTAGTCCTTTAAAATTTGTATTTGGTCCAAAGGGTATTTTGGTCATTTCTTACCGGTTAATGACCGGAAATAGTCAATCAATGCCGGAATATAGTTCTTAGGGTTATAATTGAACTTATATAAAATAGTTATGGTTATTTTTGCACTTTCTCAAATATATAGGGTTATATTTGTATATTTCCCTTAAAATTATTTTAAGAATTTCGACCCATACCTTGAATCCCTTCGAGTAATCAGAGACGAGGAAAATCCATCAGAATTTGGGCCAGATTGAGGAGTTGAATCTCGGTCAGCCAAGTAGCCAAAGAAGAGCTTCAATTCCTAGTCGAAATCACACAATTTTTTGTGTCAAATTTTTGACCCACCAATTTATATTCATGTGATAAAGTGCGGACCTCACTTCATTGAAGGGTTAAAATGATCCTCAAATTTTCTAAAATGAAACGAACTTTATTTTAATCATTTCAGATTTGGTCAAAGTCGGAGAAGTCAGGGTCAACGTCAGTCTCCAACATTAGAGGTACGAATTTTTGCATCACTGCCGGTCAAGAATTAAATTTAAATTTTCAAAAACTTAGATCTTGTATTTACAATAAACAAATAATTGAGGGGCGTGAAAGTATTTTACCATTTTCCCTTTAATATGTGAAAACTGATAGAATAATCCACAAATAATTGTGGCTGTGTGTATTCATATATATATATATATATATAGTGAGTACAAATGGTATACAAGGTAGAATCAGATATGGAAAATGATATATACAAAACCAATCAGACAGCG
>JAULKM010074253.1:0-27808 GCA_032355605.1 Rubia tinctorum
TATTAAATTTCACATTCAACTTATTTTGGGTGGATAAATTTATTTAGATTAAATGATAATGGTAAAATTAATGAGTAGGATAGAGAAAGTCAAGTGGGGTTCATGAATAGTACAGAGTGGTCTCTTACTACTTTGGAGGGAAAAAAGGTGGTCTCTTAAGTGGTTTCTTAGGTTGAGGTGGAAGAGAGAAATTGATAAAAATAATATATTTAATTGTTAAGAGACCACTAGCGGTCTCTACCACTGCCCATGACCAAAGTAAACTAAATCAAATGGTTTTTCAGAAACAACATGACAAGAAGGAAGATGTTGTCTATGACTTTTTCCTAACTAGCAGGCACTGCATAAATGCAATGTTTTATTTGCAGAGACATGTAAATAAAAAATATCTATTTGACGACGTTACACAGACTCATGAGGGTGCGCCAAACGATGATGCCAACAATAAAAAAACACACATGGACTAGATGAAGGTGAACAAACAGGAAGCCCGTACAAACCATCCTCAACGACTCCCTTTAGTATTCTCTTGCCATGTAAGCTTTAACATAACAGTGATTAGTATGAATTTCTACAAAGACATTATTATCCAGCATAATTGACGAACACTTATAAGATTTTTAGATATTTTAGGAACAAGAAGAATATCATTTAGGCCAAGGGGTTTAGCAATATGTTTAGCAAATAAAGATTTCTCGGATGCGTAATTGGAAGGGACTGACCGTTTGCGAGGATGAGATTGTCACTTCCAGCATATTCGGTCTGAAGATTGAGGCTGGAGAAATCAGCAGTGACATAACTTGTAGCGCCTGAGTCTACCACCCAAGGGTATGTGATGGCGGACGAGCTCTTGGAGTAGGCTGCAAACGCTTGCTTGCTAGCAGCAGATTAGCAAAGACGCTCAGCAGCTCGGCGGTTTGTGGGTGGAAAGGCTGAAATATTCAGTTTATTATAACAGTGGCGACCATCATGTCCTTTTATGTTACAGATTTGACATAGCAGCCTGGGACGATCAGCAAACTGGGCAGTATCAGACGCAGTGGCGAAACTAAAATGATATTTGAGGAGGGGCGGGGTTTGGCGGGGCTGGGCTGGGCGGGCTGGGGCGGGGCTGGGCAAGGCTAGGAGGGGCGGGAGGGGTATATTACCCTAGTCACCGGAGGTTTGGGGGGGGGAGCGCACCGGCTCGCCCCCTAGTTCCGCCGCTGATCAGACACAAGTTGGTGACCGCCGGACTGAGCACCATCTGATGGAAGCTGGCAACTAGGACGCCGATGAACATCGTTTGCTGACTGAAAAGAAGTATCAGCACAGAATCCAAACTGCTGCTCCTCTTGCCGCAGCAGACGAAAGAGTTCATTAGACGAAACAGGGTCCACACGCATACTGATTGCAGCCTTGAAAGCACTGTCTTTAGCTCCTAAGACAAACAAGATATAGGAAATGAAGTCCTCGTCCAAAACAACATTCATACATTCAGCTAAAGAATCAGATATTGCCCTCTTCTTTTCAACATAATCCAAAATTGACACATTACCTTTGGGAAGGACCTGGAGTTGTTTCTTTAGGTACATTAGCCAAGCACGAGTCTGGGATTGAAACATTTGTTCCAACATCGTCCAATCCTCGGAAGTTGAGACAACACAAGCAACATGGCCGAGCATAAAAGTAGTGAGGCTGGAACGTTGCCATAAAGGACTAACATGTCCTTGCGCTTCCACTCAGAGTAGGCCAGATTTGGCTGACGAGTGATGGAGCCAGTGACCGAAAGCAACGTCTGAGAGGGAACATCATTAGCAGTGAGAAAACCTTCAAGTTCATAGGCCTCTAGAGATGAAGGGATGCTGAAGTGCGATAGAGAGTAATTGGCGCGATCGAGACGAATTGCTAATGTCGGGAAAAGTGAAGGTTGACCGTGGCGCAACCAGAAGCGGTGAAGAGGATCGATGATGAATTGGATGTGAGGGATTGCGAGGTTTTAGAGGCGGAAGTTTGTTTAGAAGGTGAAGGATTTGCGGAAGACATGACGTAGGATTTGTTAGGCTTAATCTGATACCATATAAAAGTTGGATAAATATGGTAAAAAAAGTTGATTCTATTCATTCGGATCGATGATCTTAAATAAGAAAATATACAACAGGTTTTCCTAAATTGACGTAGGAAGGTACAACAGAAAACAACTTCTATAGCTACAAGTATGGTCAGAATAGATAACTACAAAGATTGAGTCATAATGACAATGTCAGTCTAATCGAGTTCGAGCCAGAGTCTTTTTTTAAGTCATCAAATCATTTGGCATATATCATCCAAACACTTAACATATATTCATAATGTATAAATCATCCAAACACTAGAAACCATCTGAAATCATCAAACGCATTAAATAGACAAATCAGAAAACGCATTGGTCAAGTTGCAGGGCAGCGTAGCTTAGGTTTAGTTTCGAAGGATATTCTAGCCAACCAGGTCGTCGAAGGACATTCCGCACTTGCCGCACGGCTAATCTTCCCGACCACGTCCATGCAGCGAGCTCAAGCTAGTTTGTATAGCATTTGAGGCTCAGTCTTCAAGGACATTCTGCACTTGCCGCACGGTTATTCTTGTCGACCACATCCAACCAGCGAGTCCGAACCAGTTTGTATAGCATTCGAAGTCATGCTCAACTAATATTGTTTATTAAACTCATTAGGTTGGCTTGAGTTAGCGTCATGTATTATAATGAATATAAAAATATAAAATAATACCTAATCCAGGTTTGAATTTGTAATCGAACTAAATTAATTTTACTTGAGTTCGAGTTCAAGTCAAGATTTTACAAGATCGAGATCGAGATATTTTAACAAGTCGAGGTCGAACTAGGGATTGTTCGAACTCAACTCTTTTACAACCCTATTTAGTTACACTCACTCTCCTCTTCTGCTCTGACGGCATCCTTATGCCCTTCTTCCACAAAGTCCATTAAAACTAATCCTCGTTCCTTTTTTGTTTTATGGTTATTGATTGAATTTAGAAAAATATTGGCTATCACTTGTTAATAAGTTTTGTAATTATGTGAGCAATCAATTTGGTAGTGTTTGGAGGGTTAGAAATGATATTTTTAACTGTTGTTTACTCCTTTAATTGTGTTAGAAAGATTGAATGCTTTTAAATTGTTGCCTAACTTACCATTTCAGCAAAGAAATCTTTCTAAATTGTAACTGCTGGAAAAGACCTCAACTTACTTTATCTAGAGTTGTGAATTCCTTGAACAGATTATAGAGATTTTTTTCAAATCATTTAAATATGTTGGCAAAATGTCCCGCAATAACCAACATATTGCAAGAAAATGTAAACTATATGTCAACAAGAATGATACTCTAGACTCTTACAGATTAGAAATCCAATAAAAACTGTAACATCACCCTTTCAACCCTTGTGTAATATATAAATTTCAATTTTGGAATTTTGTATTGTAAATTGAGAGATTGTCCTAAATGTTACCCGATTTTAATCAAAATTCACAAATTGGTACCTGATCTTGAATATGTGCTTAAAGATACCAATTTTTCATTTATTTCTCAAAAAGGAACCTTTCAGCAAAAAATAGTTACCAATTTGGATCAAACTTATGTCATAATGGTACCCACTTTTAACTAAAATTATATTCTCGTGATATTAATGAAAAAGTGGGTACCTCTTCAGAAAAATTATAAAGTATGGTACTAAACTGTGAATTTCACTTAAAAGTGGGTACCATCATGGATAATCTCTCATTTCCAATTTTTTCCATTTTTTTCAATCTATGGACTCATTTCGTCTATGAGAAAGTTGATTGAAAATTGTGCAACTTTACTTAGTCGGAGGGACTGTACACACTAGAATGAGACACATACATAAAAGTTTTCGAACAAATTTGCCATTAGATCGATAAAATTTGTTACAAATAATTTAGGGCAACGTGATTTCATGCCCTCAATTCTTTGATTAGTGCAAACATAACCTCCATTTTTTAAAAAGTGCAAATTTATCCCTTGACCGACATTGACTCAAAAATTCGTATCCCCGTCGCTAGAGACCAGCGTTGACCGGTGAAATTTAGGCGTTGATGAAACTCAAAATGACCAAAATACCCCTATTTTGTTTTCAATATAATATTGGATTATTTTACTTCTGAAGTAGGGCCCGTCATTTGAACATAAACAAGAATTTCATGGTTACATCCACACTTATTTTATAAAGTGGGGGTCGGATCATCATTTTTTTTAAATGTGAATTTTCTGCAGAAACATAATACTTTATAAGTAATTTCTGGTCCATAAAAAAAGAAAAAAGGAACAACTATACAAGTAGTCTGATACGCCTAGTATACTTATCATTGGACAAAAGACATTTTCCATAACTACTATGTCGGAATGATTGTGAAACTAACCAACATAATCATCTAACCCAATGACATCTATTGCCAAAACACTTGGGTTTATTCGCTCTATTAATTGTCGTCATCATCTCCAAAGATGGAAATGGAAACATTTGTTGCAATTGCTTTGATATCCATAGGACTACTATCAATCCTCATTTACATAGGCGTACTAGAATCCTTCCTCGCAAATATAACAACACATAAAATTTGAACATAATCCAAACACCGCACGCACAAAATACAAACAATGAACTGCAAGAATTTGGTGCCTTAGGTAAGTCAGGTAAGAATGTGAATGATTCTGGAAAGTCGCGAAAGGTTTTATCTTCACATATTAGTCCCTTCCCATCTATTTAAATGATGTAACGTGAATTGCCATTTGAAACTGGAAAATCGTTTTATGCATCTATAAGGGACGTGACTCATCCTTTTTCTAATCATTCGCATGTTCTGATTTTACACTTTAAAGAGAACTATTTTGCACCTGTGAATGTTCCTCCACTGTTTGCTAAGTTGTTACACGATTTTGAAGAAGTTTTTCCTGAGGCATTGCCACATGGCTTACCTCCTCTGCGTGGGATTGCACATCAGATTGACTTGATACCGGGTTCGGTTATTCCTAATCGTCCGGCATACAAAGCAAACTCTGAAGAAACAAAGGAACTACAACGAAAAGTAGAGGAGTTACTACAAAAGGGGTATGTGCGTGAATCTCTATCTCCTTGTGTTGTACCGGTCATTTTAGTTCCTAAGAAAGATAAAACTTGGAAAGTGTGCATTGATTGTCGTGCTATTAACAAGATAACCATTAAGTATCGCCATCCCATCCCTTAGTTAGATGATATGCTTGAAGATTTTCATAGTTCTATGATCTACACGAAAATTGATTTAACTCAGGGATACCATCAAATTCGAATTCATGAAGGGGATGAGTGAAAAACTACATTTAAAACAAAGTTCGGGTTATATGAATGGATTGTTATGCCTTTCGGATTAACCAATGCACCTAGTATATTGATGATGTTGATGAATCATGTCTTGAGAAAGTTCTTTGGTCATTTTATTGTCGTTTATTTTGATGATATCTCAATCTATTCTAAATCGACTGATGAACATATTGAGCATGTTAAAGTGGTTCTTGTTGCACTTCGTGAGTCTAAGTTATATGCAAACATCAAGAAGTGTACTTTTTGTGCTTCAGAAGTGGTGTTTCTCGGTTTTATGGTCTCTAAGAAGGGCATAAAAGTCATCGAAACCAAAATTGAGGCCATTAAGAGCTAGTCGAGACCTATGAATGCCAATCAGGTACATTCTTTTCATGGTTTAGCTAGTTTTTATAGAAGGTTTGTGCGTGATTTCTCATCTATTGCTGCACCTTTAAATGAACTAGTTAAAAAGGATGTGAAGTTTGTTTGGGGTGATGAACAAGAGAATGCATTTAATGAATTGAAACATAGATTATGCCATGCTCTTGTTTTTGCTATACCTGATTTCAATAATACTTTCGAGATACACTGTGATGCTTCTGGTGTTAGTATTGGTACTGTGTTGATGCAAGAGAATCGACCTATAACTTACTTCAGTGAAAAGCTAAAGGGAGGTGCTCTTAATTATCCTGTTTATGATAAAGAATTCTATGCCATTGTACGTGCTTTAGAGACTTGGCAACATTATTTATTGCATAAAGAATTTGTTATTCATAGTGATCGTGAATCTTTGAAATATTTGAAGAGTCAGATGAAGTTGAGTAAGCATCATGCTAAGTGGTATAGTTTCATTGAATTTTTTCCTTATGTGTTGCGATACAAGAAGGGTAAAGAGAATGTTTTTGTTGATGCTTTGAGTCGTAGGCATGTATTGATTACACGAATGGAATGTGTTTTCTTTGGGGCTATCTTTTGTGTGAGATCTATATGCCAATGATCCTGATTTTTCATCTGTCTATGCTGCATGCGAAAAAGGTACATTTGATAAATATTTTCGGCATGATGATTTTTTGTTCATAAATAATAGGTTATGTATTCCTCAATGTTCTATGCGTGAATTACTTGTTAGAGAAGGTCATTCAAGTGGTTTAATGGGACATTTTGGTGCATTAAAAACTTATAATTTGTTGAGGGAACACTTCTATTGACCGAAAATGCCACTTCATGTTGATAGATTTTGTAGGAATTGTATTGATTGTTTGAAGGCTAAGTCTAAAACTAAGCCTCGTGGATTTTATACTACTTTACTTGTTTCTACACATCTATTTCTATGGAATTTGTACTCGGATTACCGCGATCCCAAGCAGGTAATGATTCTATCTTTGTGGTTGTTGATCGCTTCTTAAAGATGGCATATTTTATTCCTTGTAGGAAGACTAATGATGCAAAACATGTCACAGATTTATTTTTCAAATAAGCAGTCAGTCTCCATGGTATTCCTGCGTCAATTGTGTCTGACAGGGATGTAAAATTTTTGTCCTACTGTTGGAACTCCTTGTGGCGCAAGTTAGGGACAAAGTTGTTTTTTCAACGGCAAGTCATCCGGAAACTGATGGTAAAACAGAAGTGACGAACCACACACTTGGGGCAATATTGCATGCCTTAGTCCAGAAAAACTTGAAGAATTGGGAAGCTTGTATTCCGATAGCCGAGTTTGTTTATAATCGCACTATTCATTCTACTACTTCCTTACCTCCATTTGAAATTGTTTATGGATGTTTTCCTACTACACCTCTTGATTTACTTCCTTTGAATTTGAAACAGGTAAAGAATATATGGAGAAAAAAGGCTGATTTTTTTAAAAAAAGATTACATGAGAAGGTGCGATTGAAGATTGAGAGAACGAATGAGCAGAATGCTACTCGAGCTAACCAAGGCCGTCGCTCTATACTCTTCAAGGAGGGAGACTAGGTTTGGTTGCACTTACGGAAGGAGAGGTTTCCATATTCTCGGAAATCTAAACTTAGTCCGCGTGGTGATGGTCCCTTTCAAGTGTTAGAACGTGTGAATGAAAACGCCTACAAGATTGATCTACCTGGCGATTATGGTGTTAGTACTACATTTAATGTTACTGATTAATCGCACCATCTCCATTCTCCTTTGAAGACGATTCGGTTTCGAGGGTGAAACCTTTCGACCACAGAGAGAATGATGGAGATCCCAAGACGACTACCACCATAAATGAAAATATCCCACGTCTTGATCAAACATTCAAAGGTTATGTTCGGGATCCTCTAAGTGACAAGGTTGGACCTATGACAAGATCAAGAATGAAGCCTAGGGATGCGGCACTGAATGGTTTGATTGAGCCTTCATGATGAAGAATTAATGAAGAAGTCGGCAAGGGCTTAGATTACTTATTCAAGATTGTCGATTAACTGAAGACATTATGAAGAACACTTTACTCTTTTTCCCATTGGGTTTTTTTATTGAGGTAGTGTGATCATTGTAACATTATTTTATTTCAGTCCAATAAATCGGCCATGTGGGCTTCTAAAGAGTAATTATTTTTGGAAACAGTCCATAAGGTTTTTCAAAAATATTGTCTTGTATTCTGATTAGAATTAGATTTGGTAAGATTATATTTCTAGTCTAATTCTAAGAAGAAGATGCGGCCAGATTAGGGTTTAAATTAGAAGTTCAGTTAAACATGGTTTTAGCTTCTTCATGCTGCCATAAGTTGATTCAGATAATTGTGTTTAGGGTTTGAGTTTGCCGAATTTTACCTCTATAAATAGAGGGTTCAACCGAGATTTTATTACACTTTTATCAATCAAATATTTAGAATTTTGAGTTATTCTCATTATCTTCATTTTTGCTTAATCTTGCGGGTTAATTAAGTTTCAATTTCCTTTGTGAGTGTACCCTGCAGGCTAGATGCTTATAAAGAACCCTTGTGATCAAAACTTGCGGGCTATTTAGAGAGCAAGTTGGAGTTGAGTGTACCCTGCGCGCTAGACGCTGCAATTTTGTGCATTTATACTGAGTTGGGCAAGATTATCAGTTTAAATAAAGATTCGATATTGCGCAATCCAGAGTCTTCGCAAGGAGATTCATATCAAATTGCATGATTATTCTTTGAGGGTAAATTTACTTGAGAATATAAAAAAGTTTAATTTTGTTGAGAAGCTACCTCTCGACCTTCCTTATGAAATTCTCGGGTCACCTCAAGATGTGGAAATCCCTACATAGGCACCAATAGTGGAATTGAAACCAATACCGGAGAATTTGAAATTTGCGTTTCTTGGTGAAGGAGATGTTTTCCCTTGATAATTTCAAGTAAGCTCACCAAGAAACAAGAGGGGAGGTTAATGGTGGTTCTTAGAAGGAACAAGGTGGAAATTGGGTTGACCATTGCCGATATCAATGTGATTAGCCATTCCAATTGCATGCATTGTATCTTGTTAGATGATGGGGACAAACCGGTGAGGCAACTCCAACATCGGCTAAATTCACCAATGATGGAAGTAGTGAAGAGTGAGATTCTTAAATAGCTTTAAGCCGGAATGATTTACATAATCCCCGATAGGAGAAAATGCCCAGAATTGTACAAACTTTTAAGTGAAATTCACAGTTTGGTACCCAAGTTTAAAAATTGTTCTGAAAAAGTACCAACTTTTTTTTCATTATTGTTCCAAAAAATTACTTTTTAGTTAAAAATGGGTATCATTTTGGCACAATTTTGATCCAGGTTGGTACCCATTTTTTCCTTAAAGGTACCATTTTGCGACATAAATGAAAAAGTTGGAACCTTTAGTGAACAAATTCAAACTTTGGGTACCTAACTGTGAATTTCTATTAAATGTAGGTACCATTTTGATTAATATCTCTCTCTGATGGCAAGTGGGTAAGTCCCACCCAAGTTGTTCCTAAGAAAACTGGTGTGACCATAATAGAGAACTAAAAGGTAGAGTTGGTTCCTACTAGTGTGCAAAATGGGGGAGAGTGTGTATTGACTACCATAGGTTGAATGCCATAACTAGGAAGGATCATTTCCCTCTACCCTTGATTGATTAAGTGCTTGAGAGGCTTGTCGGGCGGTATTTTATTATTTTCTAGATGGGTACTCAAGGTATTTCTAAATTTCCATAGCCCCAGAAGACCAAGAGAAGACAACTTTTACATGCCCTTTTGGCACTTTTGCCTTTGGGCGCATGCCTTTCAGTTTATGCAATGCTCCGGTACATTCCAATGGTGCATGGTCAGTATATTTTTGGAATTTTTTGAGCACTTTGTAGAGGTCTTTATAGACGGTTTTACCGTTCATGGAAATGCTTTTGATAGTTGTTTAAACCATCTATCGTTAGTGCTCAAGAGATGCATTCAAAGCAATCTCATATTACACTCCAAAAAATGCCACTTCATGGTGGAAAAAGTCTTTGTATTGGGTCATGTGGTCTCTTCCCAAGTCTTGAGGTAGATAAAGCTAAATTTTACAAAATCCAATCCCTACACTACCCTTCGAGTGTTAGAGAAGTTAGATAATTTCTAGGTCATGTGGGTTTTTATCGGCATTTAATTAAGGACTTTTCTTAGATTGTCCCCCTTTGTGAAAATTGTTGCAAGAGGAGGATTTTGTGGTTGACATAGAATGCCAAGGAGTCTTTGATACTTTGAAGGAAATTCTTGTTTCCACCCCCATTACCCAACCCCCTAAGTGGGATCTCCCTTTTGAGATTATGTGTGATGCTAGTGACTACGCCATTGGAGCAGTTTTAGGTCAAGAGGTAGGGAGGATCCCTCATGCTATATACTATGCTTGGATAACTCTTAATGATGCACAACAAAATTACTCCACCACGGAGAAAGAGTTATTAGTGGTGGTATTTGCTCTTGAGAAATTTAGGTCATACCTACTTGGTACAAATGTCAATGTCTTCACGAATCATGCAGCTCTTCGCCACTTAATGACCACGAAGAAAGCCAAGCCTAGGTTGATTAGGTGGATACTTCTCTTGAGTGAATTTGACCTAGAGGTGAGGGATAAAAAAGGAGTGAGAATATGGTAGCTGATTATCTAAGTCGATTGACATCGTCTAATGAGTCGGAGAGCGTTATAGAGAAGTCTAGGAGGGAGACCACGCGGGAAGAATTTCCCAATGAATAATTGCTTGCAATTAGAGAGGCTCACCCTTGGTATGCCGATCTAGTTAATTTTCTTGTCCCCCACCAATTTCCCCCAAATTTCTCCAAAGCTCAAAGAGATAGGTTGAGAAGTGAGGTTATGTGTGGGATGATCCATATTTGTGGGAGCATTGCTCGGATCAAATGATCTGGAGATATGTCTCAGAGAGTGAAGTAAATTCAATTCAAATTTTTTTCACTCTCTTGCATGTGGTAGGCACTTTGGCGCCAAGATAACCGCTTTGAAGGTGTTATAAAGCAATCTCCATTGGCCTTACATGATGAAGTATTCTTGTAGATTTTGTCAATCTTGCGACACATCATAAATAACCGGAAACATTTCCTAAAGAAATAAAATGCCACAAACAAGCATCTTGTATTGACTTCGTGGGACCTTTCCTAAACCCTTTTAGTTGCACCCATATTTTGATTTCCGTAAATTATGTGTCCAAAAGGGTCGAGACAAAGACCACTAGGACCAATGATTGAAAAGTGGCGGTGGATTACTTGAAGATGAATATCTTTTCCAGGTTTGGGATTCCCTGAACTGTGATTAGTGACCGAGGAACTCACTTCGTAATTGAACAATCAAGGCTTTGATATGAATTTGGATGAAGCTAGTATGAATTGGGATGAAACTGGTATGAATTTGAATGAAGCAGGTATGCATCGAAAGCTTTAATTTCCAGAGCTTTAAGAGATTCGGAATGACTCCCATGAGAACTCCGCAATTTGAAAGGAGAAAACTAAGGCTGTGCCTAATAGTTTGAGCACTAAAAAGACGTTGTCATTGGTAAAAAATTCATTCTATTCACTCCAAGAAACATGACCTATTACTTTGCCTATTTTACCTCAGTTTTTTTGCTAACATCAAATAACCTCAGTAATTTTTTTTACCTCAGTAAATTTTTTCCAAAGTAAAAGATATTATTTACCTTGGTTATAAAAATACCGAGGTAAATAACTGGTTTTTTAGCTCAGTTCTATTGTAACCGAGGTAAATAATTTTGAAAATCAAAGTAAATAGTAAGACCTATGTATATGCGACGTCGGTAGTGTGGGTCGGATCAAACAACAATAGTTATTCGTGACATGACCAACCTCACTCTCTTGATCGGTTTGACGGATTATTAGACAACGACATGGAGCGACGTCACATTGCTCGGGATTTAGTTTGTAAGTTTGGTTCCATTGACCAAATTCAATCATAATACCCAAAAAATTTCTGCCCATTCTAAGATGCCTATTCAAATAAGGTAGTGAAATTATTCAATCATAATACCCAATAACTTAGTGAAATTGTTTGAATAAGGTAGTGAAATAATTAGAGAAACAGTCCTAGTCATGAAAATATTCTGACAATTACAACATAAATTCGATTAATAATTATTTAAGTTCTAACAAAACAAAAATTTATTCAATCAGCTTGCAGTATGATGACCCTGAAGACAATTGGGTTCCGACTTTTATAACCTCGAAGAACAAGGTGTCCCCAAGCTATCAAAAACCATTGTATGATGCTCAAGGTTGAAGAAAATAGAATCTGTGTTGCTCCATTGTGCGATGAACTGTACGAAAACCAAAAAAATATTATTTTTATTTAGTGTGAAGATGTGTTAGTAAATATATATGTAAATTGGTAAAACACCTGAAAAAAATCCGATTGGATGATCCTTCGCCAACCATTAGTCCTACATGAAAAGTGAAAATGTTATGTGCAAATTGGCCTATAGAAAGCAAGGTGTGACATTGGAAATGAGTCGCAGGTACATTTTGATCCACAGCAGTGGTGTGTTTGACATGTACATGCGACATCGATAAGTAGTTGGTAAAACCAAACACATGATCGACACAAGAACGAGGTCGCATGTGCAATTACAAAGTAAACTTAGATGCCATAATGCAACATCGGTAATATTTCGGTCATGCCAAGGGTGAGATCGACATAGATGCGACGTTTCATACTAAAGAATAATTTACTAGAAATAGGAGTCTGCAACCTCGCACCATAATTGCATAAATCGAGTTGTGATAGACAGCTTACCGATATCGCAGATATCAGAGGAAGCTACGGGAAGAAACACATAAACCCGGAAAAATTGAAGCTTTATCAACATAAAATTAAATAAAAACCCTTTGGAGACATACCAAAACATAGTACCTATGGTTATAGTCAAGGAAAGTTGACACTCTCATAAATCTGAGAAAAAAGTAGATAACAAAAAAAAGAACACATTCACAGACAACATATCCTACAATGTAAAGTAGTAATTACAAAAATTAGGTGTTACACTACAAAAAAACATGAACTATTACTTCGCCCCTTTTACCTTGGTTTTTTGGTTTGGTTCAAATAACCGAAGTAAAAGGTTCTTTTACCTCGGTTATTTTTTTCTGAAGTAAATGATATTTTTTAAGCTCGGTTAAAAAATAACCGAGGTAAATAATAGATTTTTTACCTCGGTTATTTTATTATCCGAAGTAAAAGGGGCTAAAACAAAGTAAATAATCTTAATGAATAGTGTGCGACGTCACATGTGATGTATTAAAATAGTTGCTGAAATTGCGTGTTATTCCGTTTTCACTGACACAGCGTGCGATGGACGACCGACATCGCAGATAAGTAAAAATATAACTTTTTGATGATAAAGTTGAGAAGGATTGACTTTAAAAAATGAGAAAGTATTATTTTAAAATTTAATTAGGTAACTTTTGTTATGTTACGATTGAAAATGGTTGAATAATAGGGAACCCACAACAATAAGTAATGATTTTGAAGGTGGCAAAAACAAAGGAGATTAAAAAGAAAGTTGGGGTGGTAGGTTTTTCTCCAGTTTGGCATTTCTCTTTCCTCTCAACGTCCCATCATCAGTTTAAGTTTTTGGGAATGTAAAAGGACAATTAGTTTATTTTATGAAAATGATTGATTTCGGTCTACAAAAGTATTCGTTGAATGTTTTTTAATTAAAACATTGTAGGAAATTGTGTTGAATGGTACGGTTGGAAATGATTTTAAAAATAATGCACACGTCAAATCCCACATACGGTTAATTACATATTGTTCAAATTAGGTAGTAAAATTATTAAAAGAACATTAAGCATTAAAATATCCTAAAAATTCTTACAAAAACTAAAAAATCAGTACATAAAACTTTGAATATTAATAATAAATGCCTTAGTTCCAATATCAGAATAGAAATTACAATAAACTCAATCCCCTCAAATGATGATAAGCTTGAAGATAATCGGCCCCCGAACTTCTATCACCTCAAAGAAAAATGTGTCCCTAATATTTAGGTTGTTTCTGGAAAAGAACTCGACGAAACCCTTCGGGAATAGGGCCTTGATCTTCCCTTAGCACGAGTAGTTCATGCGCCGCTCTCTCCCGTAGTGCCTTAGCACAACAGGAGTCTTCTCATTTGGGAGAAGTGGTACAATTTCCCTCGGGATGTACCAATTCAGGAAACAAAATCATTATGAATATATATATATAGTTAAAAATAAATAGTAGTGACTGAAAATCAAATAATTTCATACTTTTATTCATTGGCTAGTTTTAGTCCTTACCAATGTTGGGGTTTTCCCAAAGTTTTGCTGCTTCAAAGTGCAGTGGAAATGCAGACTACCCTCTGTCATTGTATGGTGTTCAAGCTCGAGCACCACATGTTCGGGGTTTCTCTGTTGTGCGGAGAACTGTATTAAAAATATAATTTTGATAAAGTGTATGTATGTATTAGTAATTATATGTGTTAAATAGTAAAATACCTGGAAGAAGAGGTGATTAGAATATCCTTCACCAGACATTGTTATTGCATATAAATTGACCAATGTTAGAGAAAAATAGCCTTATGATGAAACATGTGTGATGTCGGCCGTGATTCGCAAGAACATGTTGGTCTGAACCAGTGGTTAAGTCGACATGTACTAGTAACGTTGCCGGTTTTTCGTCTTGACCGATGTACAGACTGATGCAGAAACCAGGTCGCAGAAAAAAATTGTAATGTGAACTTGAATGCCTAAATGTAACTTTGTTAGGACATCGATATTACCAATGGATGAATCGAAATGCTAGCGACATCTCATTAATAACGTGAAATAAGAATCGAAAATGTTGCACACCATTCGCATCAACTGAATGGCGTGTGACTGAAGACCAATTTTGCATGCATAAGATACAACAACAGGAAAAAAGCACGGAATCCCAGGAAAAATGACAGTACAAAGAAAACAAACCCTACCAAATCTGTAAGAAAACTTAGGTTTACATGAAAGAAAACTTAACACCCTACAAATCAGGGTAAGAACTAGAAAACGAAAATACAACCCATACAAAAAGCATAGATTAAGCAAGGAGAAGTAACAGTTACAAAATTTTAGGCACTAGAATAGTTAAAATCCATACTTTTTTTAGAGGAGAAGAGGAAAGTGGTGGAGAGACTCTTGGCATTTGCGAGAAACTTGATAAGCTTAAACTGATTCTAGGGAACTTATAGTCATTTCGAGATGATGTAGTTTTGGGACCTTGGGTAGTCTGCCTCTGTTTGTGTGATGTCGCATGTACATCGCATCAGACGAGAGTCGATCGACATGTGTAGCGACGTCGCATGAGTTAGTGGGTTAAATAATGTCTGTCTACTAGCTTAAAATTTGAGCTCACCAGGGATATATGCAAATAAGTTCATCCCTAAAATACTAAAAAAAATGGCAACATATCATTTTTCTTACAGATTAAAAAATAAAATTCAACAAATAAATTCAAGATTAAATTATATAAACATCACATTTAACAAAATAGTCTTAAGGTTACTGATGTTTGTCATAATTTGTTACAAATTCTAAGTACTAATAGGGTAGATGTATGACATTGAAAACTATGGGCACAGAACCATCAACCAGGTCAAAGTAAAGCATGCCCCTAATGTTTAGGTCATCTCCATGAAGGAACTCACTAACTGGAAATTGATTATGGGTTAGCGTACGTACGAAATGTGGTATGATATCACCAAATGAAGTTTGCACATGGTACTGATCTTCATTTGGTCAATGAAATTGGTAATAATTAAATTACAATATTAAAGAATTTACCTTCTAAACAAAATATCGCTCACCTCAATTGGTACACGACTTGTCTGAACTAAATATCGCACATTAAGTTTGTGCACAATACGATTTGTCAAAGGAAACTATTTAAAATGTTGAATTTATGCAGTGTTTAAACACCAAGGAAACATGGTTTGTATAACTATGTTTTAACTACGTATTTAACATTAACTATATTTTAATGTGAAACAGACCATGTTAAACACTTATTGTTAAACACACCATGTTTACTCGGTGCTCATATATTGCAAAATCTCCACATTTTAAACACACCATGTTTAATTAGTGCTCATGATTCCTGGAAATCATATTGTCAGGGATGAAATCTATAATGATAGATAGAAATTGGTCCAACTGAAATAGGTTCAATTAATTTTTTGAGTCGATATGAACATGCGATGTCGCAGATCTGTCTCTCTCTCTTTAACAGATGGTGAAATGAGATAACTACGATGTCGCATTCATAGATGAAGAGCTATAATATGAATGTAACATCACACGTTCTTTGTAAAGGCCGAAGTGTGACCGATTGACAAGTGATGATGCAAAAAATAAGGGGTGGAAATGAATTGTGTAAACCCTAGAACCCTAATTCGTAGGAACAAATTGAAATAGACAACATAGAACACATAAGACACACACCATATGGAAAGAAAATTCATATTTCCCTCTTTATGTGATCAAGGTGAAAAATGAAAAATGAAGAAAAGTATGACACCAACAGGGATGAAGTGGCTATGGATTGGAGTGGATGAGATCGAATGATGAACTCTTCTCCAAAACTTCTATATATAGGTAAACCAAGCAAATTCTAGAATTCTCTTCCATCTCCCCCCAACAACCATAGTAAATGCTAGGAGCCTTCTAGAATGTAGTCTATATTCACCCCCATCATCCTAGAAACATCTCCATCTTCCATCAACGGAGAGTTCTAGAATTAAGAAGAAAACCCAACACATATACAAAATAATGTCCATGAAAAAAATGAAATTGCAAAAAAACCTAAAGTCCTTTAGAAGTTTTCAATTAATAAAATAAAGACAATTGATCGTAATAAAACTTTATAATATATTGCGCTTCCTAATTTTCAAATTCAGGGTATTCGTCCATCATTTTCAAAATCATGTAGTTTCGTTTGAGGAATCAATGAATCGAGGTATTCGTCCCTCATTTATATTATGATTAGATCCTGGTTAGGAAGTTTCCGTGGGATCATACCTGTTTATTTATCATTTTCGGGGATTATAAGTTTGACTGAGGATGGCAAGGGTTTGGAATCTCTATTGGGACTACGAGTGAACTTTCTGATTTTTGCACTTAAGTTCCCCCCGCTAATGACGGAGTAGTGGAAATGCAAATTTGGAGATATCCTAATCTAATTCACATTGTTAGGTCTAAGGTGTTTCGATTTAGGGACAAAAGGGTCAATGGAACTGGCCTAAATTATGCACATGCAATATATATGAAGAAACTTTGTGAAAATTACACTATGACCCAAACTTTATTGCATGTTCAATGCGTCATAACTCGGCACCCGAGTGAAAGGTCAAATGTTTGTTATGTAGATTATGTGTACTGTCTTAGAGGGACGCAAGTTGGGGTAATCATCCATCATTTGTATTAGTATTTCCATCAATACATAGATAAGCATTATGGGAACGATAATTTCCACCACATAGAATCACATGAAATTTTTAATTCTTGATTTTTTAATGAAAAAATTATAATAAAATTTTGTCCACCATATTTTAGAAAATGCTAGTACGTGGTCAAGAGTAAACTGTAGATGATTACTCATAAGTATACAAGGAGTTAGTTGGAAGAACTTGTATGGATGACTATCTATGTGGAATAAGAGGAATCTATTCGTTACTCTCGGTTACTATAAGTTCAACTACAGATATTAATGTTTCTTTTCCGGGAAATCGGTATCGTGCTTGGGACCACCAGTGAACTTTTAAATATTTGCACTTAGCTGCCTCCAAGAAAGTGGTAAAAGTTTAAATGCAAATTTTTAGGTAAAATATTTTTAGTCATATTTTCCCGACAAAGACATTCCGATCTCGGATTAAAAGGGTTGATGGATGGGGCCCTAATTTTGACATAGAGTTTTTTACAACACATTTTATAAAATTACCCTTTAGCCCTCGAGAACGTCGTAGGTTTGTCATCTAAAGTGAATCCATGGTTGAACAGAATCCAACGTCGGTCGTAGTGAAATTTCCAGCGGGAAATGAAAATTTGAGCCAAAAATTTTAACTGAAATTTCCCCCAACCGAAATTTCAAGTCATTAATATCAGCTTCATTACCCATTTCTCATCTTTAACACATTTTCTACAATCCCCACTCCACACCGTCCTCTCCATTCACACCATTAACCATTCAAGAGCGCAACCAATTTGTTTTTCTCAAACATCAACAAGTATCTGATGAGGGAGCATCTCCGGGTTCAAATTAGTTGAGGTAGTTTTCCATACATTCTATGTTAATTTAGCAATTCAATTACCATACCTTCTATATGTTATTTTGTCATTGGTCAAAGTTTGTATATTTTCACTTCTTGTTGTGAAGATAAATCTTATACCTTTCTTTGATAGTAGTTTACAAGAGTGAATTCGACATCTCTTGCTAAACCACACTAATGACCCTTTTAGTAGTTCAATGCCTAGAAGTATCCCATTAATGGCATTAAGTACGAAGAATCAACAAGTTTGGTAACACTTGTAAATACTACACTGTGTCTAAGCATTGAACCAATTCATGCATTTACACAAGATTAGCAAAAAATGTTCAACGTTACTAGACTTCTCCTATTTGCTACACAAAACAAACATGACAAAGAATTCAATATTATCAAATGTATCTAGCATTCATCACATCATGAACCATATTAGAAGCTCTAATTCATGCTCTTGGATTTCATATAAAACGAAAGGAGAATTACTATTTTCTCCCAACCCTAACAAGTAATCATACAAGCAATATACACTTAAACTTCTATCACCATTAATAATTTCAACAACTAACATTCAAAAACAATAAATGCACAATAGCAAAGCATTAAATAGCTCACATATAGTTCTCAAAACATGGGCTTGGAAGCGTTAATCAATTGCTCCCAAGACTAAGTTTAGCTAATACAAGTTTTAATATAAATCCCAAACATAATCATACAAAGTAAAGATGAAAAATATGAAAAGAAAATGAAGAACTAGGGTTTCGAGAAGAGGAAATTCAGTGAAGAAGAGAAGATAGGAAGTGGGTGGCCAAAATGGCTTTTATAGTACAAGAGAGAGGAAAAGAAAGACAAAAAGAAAAAATGCAGCAGGCGTCACCCGAGCGAAAATGGCATCGCCAAGGCGGAAATGTCTTCGCTTGAGTGGTGAAGGCTTCAGTCCAATGTTCTGATCTTGGCTCACTCATCCGCCTGGGCGGATGATGATCCGCGCGGGCGAGCTGCAGTTCACGACTTCTTGTTTTGCTTCCCCACGGATGAACCGTTGATCCATTTTGGGAGTTCTTGTAATTGATTTTATAGTGTCAGAGAAGATGAATCCAATGGTACCACCCTTGAGGGCTGGTTCTTTTCCAATCATTCCTAGAACTCGGTTCAAACTTCCGGATCACAATTAATCCGCCTCTTTGTCTTCCTTCTTCGACCCTTCTATCTTCTGCCACGTTTTGACTTGTGGACTTCAATCTTCGACCATAATTTTGAATGGCCTTCACTAAAATACTCCGAAGTTCTTACGAGCAATCTACGAATTAAGCTCACAAAAAGGAATCTAGATGCTCTTAAGGACCAAAAATCCACTAGGTTACAAAATGAAGGATCAGATACGAAACTGAAAACGGTTATCTAAATCCCTTATGATGTAAACCCACCTAAATGTAGCAATCTTCCAATAAAAGGATAACCAAAGATATGCTAAAGGCTTCGAAACAATACATGCATTTGACATCTCATCAATTACTTATTTGGATGAACACAATATGAATGTGCGATATCGGTTTCTTATAGTCGGCATTTGCGATATACAATCAAACTGAGATCGATGTCGTACATGTCAATAAAAAGCATGAAATTTCTAGAATGACTGGCGTCGCACATAGGTCGATCTTAGCGACATCAATCACTATAGTTGCGCGTCTCATTTACCAATATCCATTTTTCCAAGTTGGAAATCACGTCGTCTAAGTATGACTATATTATGTGTTTTTCATTTATGGATTGTCCAATTCTAACATAAATTTTCTCTTCTGTGAATTGGGTGTAATAGGACAGCGACAGTTATCAATGAACTGTAGGTGCATGACTTGTCATTTCTCTAGTCGCTCTGACAATGTCAATGCCTTATAGCGTAGACAATATGGAGGTTCAATACAGTTAATGTGAAAATTTAATATCAACCTTTTGTATTATTATATATTGCAACAAGTATTTATAATATATATAGTTATGTGGAATTTTACATGTCATTGTTAATTTCCCACATGTATTGAATAATAGTTGAATGTCGTATGATGTTTAACCATTTCTAGAGTAATCCAATGCTAAATCACATGTGATCGCCATCAATGAACGATTGTTTGTTTCATCAAATATTTATTATTATAATATTGTACCAAAAAAGTTCTCTCCCTGATTATACCGCGACGTCGCACACATCTGCGATCATCTGACGCATAAGCAACGTTGCATGAATAACCGGCGTGTAATTATTTTTTCAGCGATATCAAATGTACAAAATGATGTTGTATTATACACCTTTCCACGTCAGCATTCACACTTGTTTTGTACAGCAAAATCATCTGGAACGACATCTCACATCGCGTGTTTTGTTGTATGACCACGTCGTTCTTCTAACAGGCCAATATCGTTTGAAACAACGTCGCAGCTCCGTTATCCTAACATCGAGCTTAAAGCGATGAGCGACGTCGCACTTAATTCCCGCTGATGTCGATGAGAAAACCAAGGTAAAAGATATTTTTTACCTCGGTCATAAACCGAGGTAAAAAATGCACTTTTTACTATAGTTACATTTACCTCAGTTTTGTTCATGGATAAAAACTGTGGTAAAAACCCTTCTAGAATCAAGGTAATAGGTGTTGTTTCTTGTAGTGGGTAAAGTACCTTATTGATAGCTCTAAGATCACAAAGATAACCCTAGTTTGCTAATTTAGCTCTTTATCCCAGTAACCCTTCGGACCAACTCGTCGGATTACTAGTGCATGATCAATCATAACATTGGCTCGACAACCTACGTGCACACACCCACGTGTATCCGGACTATAGTTACCCCAAGCGCATGTAGATATACTTCCTCGGGGAGGGGGTATCAGTATACATCAACATAAAAAGTAGACTACGGTGTGTGCTAACTAAGTGTGACAATCATGCAATTCACAAGAATATGAAGAACAGGACAACATAATAATCATAAAACACATAGAAATAGGTAGATCTAAGAAATATCATAAAACAAACATTAATACATGAATACAAATATAATCCCCAAGTTAATTAACTACTTCCTAAGCATTGAACCCAAGTATTTCATTGGATTCAACACTTTTGGGTAAAAGAAAAATAACGAGAAGAAAGGAAAAGAATCTAGGGAGAAGGAAGAGTATTTTCTATCTCTAGCCTACTCTTGAAGATGAAAAATGGGCATAAACTTAAACCATAGTAGACAAAGATCCATATATATAGTAGTAGGAAAGTAGGCCTTGAAATAGATCTAAAAATGGCAAAAAAATCCCAGCAGCCGCAATTTGCGCGGCCAGTGGAAAACAGCACAGTCCGCGTAGGCTCGTGTAAAATGGTTTGTGCGCCACAAGACGGTCCGTGCAGCCTCGTGTAAAGTGGGACACATGGACCTACATGGGTTGTGGCCTAGTGCTTCATCTGGAACTTTTGATTTATGCGCCCCTTGTTGTTTAGTACATCCCGTCGGCTGGAAGGTCTTTTTGCTCAGAATAATGGCACGGTCTGTGCTATATTTCACACTGCGTGGGCTGATCTTGAATTTTGGGACTTGGAATGGCATAGGCCATTTAAAACGGAGTGGCACGCGACCATACTTAGCCATTTGGAGGTGAATTTGGAGTCTTAGTGCAACGGTCTGCACGAACGTGTACGACCCGTGTAAGGCATATGCATGGCCTGTGTAAACTTGCATAACCCGTGTAAACTTGCACGGGCCGTGCTACCTACTTTGAACCAGTATGCACGGATGGTTTTAGCCTTGTGCATGGATCATACCGACCGATTAGGCGGTCGACTGGTTTGACCGATTGGCACCATTTTCCATCCTTGCCCTTCTTGAACTTCGAATCCACCTTTCCAGGGCTCAATTCCATCTACTACCATGCTTTGGAGTCCGTAGCCTTCAATTCTACTACCATCCTTACCAATGGTCTTCAATATCTTTTACCATTCTTGCGAATAGCCTTCAAATATATTCTACCACCCTCGCGGATGGCCTTTGACAAAAAGATGATGAAAAAGTACTCACCAGCAACCTACTAATAAGATTAGAAACAAAAATATAGGTTCTTGTGAATACAAAGTGTCCATTAGATTCAATTAAGTCTACAAAATTCAGGATTTAGAAAAGAAAACCAATAATGGTCGTCTAAACCCTTTTGTCGTGTAAACCTAACTAAAACTAGTAATCAACGAAACAAAATATGATAATAAATGTGTCAAGTGCATCGGTTAACGCATGCATAAAGGTTCATATCAAGAGCTCGCTATCGAATTTACTGTAATTGCTTGTTGAACAGTTTTAGACACGCTGGAGAGATTGAACTAGCTCGTTACCAAGACATGGAAAATGTTTAGGTTGAAGGTGATTAGAGTTATATAGTGAAGTTTTAAGTATAATTGTTAGGTCCTTCCAGCCAGTAGGTACGTCAAATGTAATTTATAGGCATTTCAACCACTACTTGAAAAAATTATAGTTTTAAGGTGTTTCAATCAGTAATTGATTACACTTCTAGTATAAAAAGTAGGTGCTTTACGGCATACTTGATGGTGCTAGAAATATAGCTTATAAGTGTTTTAATAACAACATAGAATAAGTATAGTATGAGTGTACTTCAAATTACATTTATAAATTATTGGTGCTTCATTCCATACTTGTTGGTGCTTCAACATAGTAAAAGTATACTTTCGTGTTCTTAAAGTATAACTCGTAGGTGCTTCAATCACCACTTATCAGTGCTTTAAGTGTAACCTGTTTGTGCTTCTTGTATAGCCTGTATATCCTATGAAAACAATTTGATGTAGAAAATACAACTCGTAGGTGCTTCTATCATCACTTGTAAGTGATTCAAATGTAACTTGTAGGTGGTTCTTTTATGACTTGTCCGTGTTACTAAAACAACTTGGTGCTTGGAGTACAACTCCTGGGTGGTTTAACCTTTTTTTAAAATTCTACAAATGTAACATGTATGTGCTTCGTTTATCACTTGCATGTGCTATTAAAATAACTGGGTGTTTAGAGTACAACTCGTATGTGCTTCAACAACCACTTGCAAGTACTTCAGACATAACTTGTAAGTGCTTATTTTATAACTTGTGTGTGCTACTAAAATAACTGGGTGCTTAGAGTACAACTCGTAGGTGCTTCAACCACCGCTTGTAAGTTTTTCAATTATAACCCGGTGGTGCCTCTTTTTTTATTACAACTTATTGAAACAATTTAGTTCTTAGAGTACTACCAGACTCTTATGGATGCTTCAAATGTAAACTTTAAATGCTTCTTTTAACTTGTGTGTGCTACGAATACAACTTGATGTTTAGCCTACAAGTGTAGGTGTTTCAATCACTACTGTTTTAAAAAAAAAATTGAAGCCACCCCATGATCGATGAGGGGTATTTATATAAGGGACCCCAATCCCCATATAAAATCAAAAGAGATACAAATGGAACAGTTGTATTTGTAATTACATAGTAAGAGAGATATGAATGTCAACAAGATTGTGTTTCTTAACAAACATGATTAGAAAGGCAGTTGTTATTGACATGCATATACTAAACTCTAATCAATGTACAAAAAGAGACTCTTATGAGAAGTACTAGCTCATTAATGCTCTCTTATGTTCGGAAGTCCCAAAATGTCCCCTCGTATTACCATTTTAAGTTTTACTGGAGCCGTCATGTATGAATGATGTTGCAGTTGATGTCTATCCTGAGGCTTTAGCCTTGCTAAGAGGTGAGCATGAGTGTTTTGTTAAGTGTAAATGTGTTTCCAAGAGATGTCTTTGCCTCCCATCAATTTTTCAAGTTCCCATAATTGTGGCAGCAATTTCCAAGGGATGGATTTGAGTACTTTGATCATCTGTATAACTTGCAAAGAGTCAGTTTCACTAGTGAGTGGTAATAAATTATGGTCAATGCAGAACTTTATCCCCTCTATACAACATAGTAATTCAGCTTCAATCACTACTTATAAATGCTTTAAATTTAATTTGTAAGTGCTTCTTTCATAGCTCTTGTGTTACGAACTAGGTGACCATTCGACAGTTAAATAAATATATATACCACTAACATAATAAAAAAGATTAAAATTTTGAAATTGCCATAAATTGCATCATTTTCACTTTCTCTTAGCCCGCAACATTTGGACTAAAAATTCAATAAGTTTGGTACTTATACTTTTCTGGAAATTCTACATTCAAACAAGAACCACATTTCCACGTGTTTAAAAGCTTCCCAACCCATAATGAACACAAAGGCACACAATGTTCTTCTTCTTCGTAGGAGGCGTGAATCGGTAAGTTTTTAGCCTCCATCGAAGGAGGCTTCTATACAAACCCAGGAATCGGTTATGGAAAAGGATTAGAGAAGGAAGTTGAAAAGGAGATGTGAGGGCCATAGTGGTTAAGGAATAAGCAAGGAGAAATAATTGGGCAAAACCTAGGTGTACAGAGAGGAGAGGCGGTTGATGAAGGACAAAAGGTTGTAGTGGTGACATGAAGACAGGATTGCACTCTAGTTGCAGAGACGGCGGAGGATTGGTGGCGGTAATTGTAGAGAGTGGGTGTCAGGTGATGGTGGATGAAAGGGCAAAGATGCAGTGGGAATCCTCCCTAAAAGAATAATTTTTCGTGATAATTATTATTGATCATGAAGAGAATAAATAGAGAGTGCAAAACATAAAGGTAGACTAGTTCTAATATAACTCTAAACTAGTCAATAAGATAAAATCAAATCTAATCATCTAACTGATTTATTTTTACACCCCCCTCAAGCGAAGCGTCGGATGTTCGCTGATGCACAGCTTGGATCTGAAGAATCGAACAACGGACGAGATAGCCCCTTGGTGAAGATATCCGCTATCTGAAGAGAAGCGGGTACGTGCGCAACTCGAAACTTGTCGGAGGCCACCAACTCCTGAACAAAGTGATAGTCGATGTCAATGTGCTTCGCCCGCTTGTGAGCCACTAGATTCTGAGCCAAGAAGATAGCGCTGTTGTTGTCACATAACAATAACGGAGGGCCGGACAGAGGAACTAGAAGATCATGAAGCAAGTGAGTGAAACAAACAACCTCCGAAGCAGTGTTGGTTAGAGCTCGGTACTTAGACTCAGTGCTGGAACGAGAAACTGTGGGTTGTTTCTTGGCACTCCAGGAAACAAGATTCCCACAAAGAAAGACAACATATCCATAAGTAGATTGACGAGTCTCCAGACAGCGAGCCCAATCAGCATCAGAATACCCCCAATACCTCAGGAGAACTAGCAGAACGAAATGTGATACCGAAATGAAGAGTACCTCGAACATAGCGCAGAATCCGCGTAACTGTCCAAAATGATCATCTCCAGGTCCTGAAGATACTGACTGACTGTGTTGACCAAGAAGGTCAAGTCTGGACGAGTGATGGTCAAGTACTGAAGAGCTCCAACAAGAGAATGATACAGGGTCGAATTCCTAAATGGTGGACTGGTCGAACTGTGCAACTGAGATCCAGGAACAAAGGGCGCGAAAACTGGTGGATCGTCAGACATGCCAGCTCGAATCAGGATGTCCCGAGCATACTTCGCTTGACCAAGAAGTAAACCTGATGAAGTAGGTGAAACTTCAAGACAGAGGAAGTAATGAAGAGCACCGAAATCCTTGATCGCAAACTCTCAATGTGTCTGATAAATGAACTGGCGAAAAAGAGTCGAGTTGTTTCCGGTAAGAATGATTTCATCCACATACACAAGGAGATACAGTAATGAAGACCCTCTCGAAAGAACAAATAAAGAAGTGTCAGCTGAGCTGCATTGAAAACCAAGCTGAATCAAATAAGTGCTAAAATGCTGGAACCAGGCCCGAGGGGCCTGCTTAATACTATAAATGACCTTTCGCAAGCGACAAACATAATCTCGATGAACAGGGTCCTGATATCCAACGGGTTGCTTCATATAGATTGGAGCATCAAGAACGCCATTAAGAAAAGCGTTCTTGACAGCCAAGTGATGAAGTGGCCAGGAACGCATCGTGGCAATTGTGAGAACTATCCGAACATTGGAGGCTTTGACCACATGACTGAAAGTGTGGTCAAAGTCAAAACCCAAAATCTGTGAGAAACCCTGCGCCGCAAGTCTGGCTTTGTGACAATCAATAGAGCTATCCGGTTGATACTTGAGCCTATAGACCCATTGGAGCCAACAATGTTAGCATCTGAAGATCGAGACACTAAGTCCCAAGTGTGCTGTTCACGAAGAGCCGCCATCTCATCACCCAAGCCGGATCCTGAAGAGCAGCGCGATAATGTGTGTGCTCAGACTGAGCAAGTAGAGCAACAATAAGACTATGAGTGATAATGTCTGAATAATTCTTACGTTGAATAGCACCAGTAGACGACCTAGTAGCCATCCGATGAGTGTGAGACCGAGGTGGAGAGACCATAGGAGCAGTCATGGCCGGTGAAGTGGCCGACTAAGGGGCCGGTGAGGTGGTCGGTGAACTGGGTGGGCTGCTCAGAGAACCAGGTGAGCTGGTCAATGGAGAGATAGGTAAAGCAGGATGCATCATAGCGGTCTCTGGATGGTCTGAAATGGTAAAGCAGACAGAACATGGTGCCGTAGTCGGTGAGGATGATATCATCTATGAGCCAGGAGGGTTGGCAACCGAAGTGACAAGTCGAGCAGGAGGAGATGCCATAGTGGAAGAAGTAGGAATATCAGCTGTTGTATTAGTGGGATCCAAAAAAGTAGAGACATCCAGAGAGGATGGAGGTACTGAAGTAGAATCATCAGCATAAGGGAAGAAAGTGTCGTCAAACCGGCATGTCTGGTAACATATATTCTTCCAGATGTAGGATCCAAACATTGATATCCCTTGAACTGGAAATCATACCCAAGAAAGATACAGAGAAAACTGCGAGGAGCAAGTTTATGAGCTGCATATGGATGAATATAAGGGTACACACGACAACCAAATGCATGGAAGTTCATGTATATAAGAACCCGTCCATTGATAACTTCATATGGTGATTGTCCACCAAGGACCGGAGTCGGCAGCCGATTTATAGTATAAGCAGCTGCAGCAAAAATGTGAGGCCAGTGAGAGAGAGGGACATGAGAGTGGTATAACATAGATAAGCCAATCTCAGTAATGTGGTGATGCTTGCGCTCAGCCCGACCATTCTGCTCAGGAGTATACGGGCAAGAAATCTGATGTTGAATGCCCTTCGCTTGAAAGTGAGATCGTAAGCAACCATTTACGAACTCAGTCCCCCCATCACTCTGAAACACCTTAATGGTGTAAGAGAACCGGTTCTCCACAAAAGCCTCAAAATGGCGATAAAATTCCCAAAAATCATATGTGCAACGCAATGGGTAAAACCACGAGAGTCGGGAATAATCATCGAGGAAAATAGCATAGTAAGAGAAACCATTAGCAGATAAAGCAGGGGAGGGCCCCCATAAGTCACAGTGAACTAGATCAAGTACCCTAGCAGCACGTTTATCATTTGTATAGAAAGATAAACGCTTCCCTTTAGCTTTTTCACATGCATCACAAAGGGTAGGTTTCGGAAAAATCGATGAGACAGATAAAGATCCAGAAGCTCGTAAACCAGAAATAACGGAATGCGGTACATGACCAAGTCTAGCATGCCAGATTTCAAAAGACGCACGCGACTTATTTGATTCCACATTAGATAACAAAGCAGATGCACCATAGTCTAAAACATAAAG
>JAULKM010074254.1:0-11832 GCA_032355605.1 Rubia tinctorum
AGGAAGATCTTATGTAACTTCATGGAGTGAGGATGAAGAAGATGAGAAAGATGAAGAGGAACTTATCAGTAATTATGCGATACTTTGAGCAAAAATACGTAATGATATAAAAGCTGTGGATGTATGTTCCAACACAGATACTACTTCATGTTCCAACACAGATGATGTTGCATGTTCTAACACAGATATGGTAAGTTCCAATATATTTTCTGCCGATACTTACCGCGATGATGAAGATCAACCCATGAGTGACGAAGACATCTATGCTTCATACCAAAAAAATGTATGACATATGGTTAAAGGTGGCTGATGCAAACAAGTCCCTGAAGGTTGAGAAAAATTAACTAGCCAAGGCAAAGAAAGAATTTAAAGTGCAAGTTAAAAGACTTATGAATGAGGTTGAAGATCTGAATGTGAAATTAAATTCGATGACTGAATGGGCTGAGTTGACAGAAGCAAAAATCAGAAAATTGAACTCTGGAAAGGCAAAGTTAGACGGCATTTTGACTATGGGAAAGAACTTCAGATATAGAAAAGGAATCGGCTATGGTGATACATCATACGACGTGGAAAACTTCAAAATAGAGGTTCAAGATATGAAGAAGAAAGTGATGAAGACTCATTTACGAAAACCTTTGAGGAACAGTGTCTAAAATTATTGAGGGATATTATGAACGGACGTCAGCAGTCTCTATGTTCCAACATAGACATTACTTAACGGTCAAAGATGGTTCGAAAGGTATGGATCCCTAAACGCTTGAATAATTGTTTGGTTGCTCATACTTCACTTATTGCCCATTCTAGAGACTCGTGGTACTTTGACAGTGGTTATTCCCATCACATGATCGGAACTCAAGAGTTATTGACAAGGATAACACCTTATGATGGTGGTTCGGTTACGTTTTGTGATGGGAAGAAGAGCCGAGTTATAGGCAAAGGTGAAATGCACATTGAAGGATTTCCAGTGTTTACAAGTGTACTGCTAATTGAAGGATTAAAGGCGAATTTGTTAAGCATTAGTCAGTTGTGTGATGACAATATGATAGTTGAATTTCATAAAGACAAATGTGTGGTCAAACATGGCGAGAAGGAGTTCTTTCTGGTATCCGATCATCAGATAATTGTTATCTTCTGGAGCAAGAAATACGTTGTTTAAGTTCAAAACAGGATGAAGGCACATTGTGGAATAGGAAGCTTGGGCATATTAATTATAAAATCTTGGTAAAAATGGCTAATTCAAAGGCAGTACGTGGAATGCCTATACTTACGACCAAGAGTGGAATTGTCTGCTGGCTATGACAGCAAGGTAAACAGATTCGGTCTCCCCACTCTGCAGTGCAGTATATAACTACCTCAAGAAATCTTGAATTACTCCATATGGATTTGATGGGTCACGTCAACACTCCTAGTATAAGTGGCAAGAGGTACATCTTTGTATGTGTTGATGATTTTTTGAGATTTACTTGGGTGGCATTACTCAAAGAGAAGTCTGATAATGTGGATGTGTTTATAAGTTTGGTAGGGAAATTACAGACTGAAAAAGCAAGTTCGATTGAAAATATTGTCAGAATCAGAAGTGATAATGGTAGGGAATTCGAAAACTCTCAATTCAGTGATTTCTGTGATGAACTTGGTATTCAACATGAATTATCCGCGCCTATTA
The DNA here is from genome assembly GCA_032355605.1 of Rubia tinctorum. NCBI lineage: Eukaryota > Viridiplantae > Streptophyta > Magnoliopsida > Gentianales > Rubiaceae > Rubia > Rubia tinctorum. Next base: position 1,664 of record JAULKM010074254.1, read on the forward strand.
CTCCAAAACAAAATGGCATTGTAGAAAGGAAGAACAAAACTCTTCAGGAAATTACTCAAGTTATGCTTATAGAAAAAGGTATACAAAAAATGGTGGGTAGAAATTGTTAACACATCATGTTATATGATCAACCGTGTGTATCTTAGGCCATTTACCAACAAGACATCTTACGAGATTTGGAAGGTAAGAAAGCCAAATGTATCTCACTTTCATGTGTTTGGAAGCAAGTGTTACATTCTACGAGATAAGGATCCATTGGCAAAGTTCAATAATCGTAGTGATGCTGGTATATTTCTGGGATATTCGGTGAATGGTCGAGCTTACTGTGTATACAATCTTCACACAAATACACTTATGGAGTCAATAAATGTTGTTGTGGATGATTCGGATGACAAACATGATTCAAAAGAGAAAGAAAATGAACCAGATGTTGATCGTGTTCCAACACAGGTGACTCAACCAGTACAGCCAACTGAGTATGTTGGAACACATGCTGATGACCAGACGATGATTGAAGAGTATGTTGGAACACACTCTCCCACACACAGTTTGTATGTTCCAACATTGGAGGTGCCAGAACCAATTATAAGAAGAATCTGATCTATTCGTAGAGTGAATTATCGTGAACTTGCAAGATTGAAATGCTTTATATCACTCATTGAGCCAAATAATTACAAGGAAGTATTACTTGATGAATACTGGATTGCGGAAACGCAAGAAGAACTCGAATAGTTTGAACGCAAATGATATGTGGTATCTTACTCCTCGTCCAAAGGGTGTTAATGTAATTGGTACAAAATGGATTTTTAAGAATAAATCGGATGCTGATGGACAGATTACTCACAATAAAGCTAGATTGGTGGCTCAAGGATATACTCAAGTTCAAGGTGTCGACTTTGATGAAACTTTTGCACCAGTTTCCAGGTTAGAATCTATTCGTATCTTACTTGCTATTGCTTGTTCCATGAACTTTACATTATATCAAAAGGATGTGAAAAGTGCTTTCCTGAATGGAGTGGTAAATGAGGAGGTTTATGTGGAGCAACCTAAAGGGTTTGAGGTTCCTCATCATCTGCACCAAGTGTATCGACTTAAAAAGGCACTATATGGTTTGAAACAAGCACCTATAGCATGGTATCAACGGCTGACAAACTTTCTACTTAAGAAAGGTTATCGTCGAGGGGGAGTAGATCGTACATTGTTTATGCTCTCGAAATCATCTAAGTTTTTTATTGCTCAAATATATGTGGATGATATTGTGTTCGGTTCTACCACTTCTTCTATGGTGAAGGATTTTGTGTCTAATGCAAGCTCAATTTGAGATGAGTATGGTCGGTGAACTCACTTACTTTTTGGGACTTCAAGAGAAGAAAGAAAAGAATGGTTCGTTCATAAATTAAAGCAAATATGCATTAAATCTTGTGAAAAGGTTAGGCCTAGAGAATGCTCGTGCTATTCGTACTCCTATGGATACAACAGAAATTGGTAAAGGATGAAATTGGTGTATCAGTCGATCATAAACTATACAAAATCATGGTTGGGAGTCTGTTGTATCTTACTGCTAGTCGATCAGATATATGTTTCAGTGTTGGATTTTGTGCAAGATTTCAGGCTGATTCAAAGGAATCTCATTTGACTACGGTGAAAAGAGTGATTCGATATGTTAGTGGGACTTCTGATTATGGAATTTGGTATTCTAAAATTTAAGACTCAAATCTTATTGGTTATAGTGATTCTGACTGGTCTGGTAATGCAGATGATCGTAAAAGTACTACGGGTTGTTGCTTCTTTATTGGTACGAATTTGGTGTCTTTGTATAGAATGAAGCAAAATTCAATCTCATTACCATCTGCTGAAGATGAGTATCTTGCTGCTGGAAGTTGTTGTGCACAGTTACTATGGATGAAATAAATTCTAAATGATTATGGAATTCATCAAGCCATGTAAAGATTATGCGTGGCAACAAAAGTGCAACTGATATCTCTAAGAATCTGGTACAACAATCGAGAACAAAGCACATTGATATAAGGCATCATTTTATTAGAGTTTTGGTTGAAACAAAAGAGGTGGTGGTAGACTATGTTCCAACATGCGAACAATTTGCTGATATATTTACTAAACCACTGGATGCCTCAACTTTGAGTTTCTTAGGCAACACCTTGGTGTGTGTCGAATGTGAGGTATGCCTGAAAAACTCGTACAATATTTATATTTTTCAGTACAACTTTTATTTCTTTTCGAAAATCAGATAATAAAAAATTGGAAAAATAAAAATAAAAAATTGGTAGATGAAGAAGGAAGGAAGTGGTTGAAGAGTATGTTGGAACTTATGAGGAGACATGATTTGAAAACAGAGAAAAAGGTAATTATTGCATAGGAAAGGCAAAAAGTGGCACGGTTAGAGGGAAAGGGGAAGAAGTTAATTTTTGTTCAAACTCTCTACATTCCCTCTTTTTTGCACACACTTCGTACTTCCACCATAACTCTCGAACTTCTTAGAGCTTAACATCTCATTCTCTTGAGCAATTCTGCAATCTCTATGATCTTCCCAAGAACTCTACAATAGCTGGACCTCAAAATTCATTCCTTCTTACCTGCGGCAACCCCGAGAAGAACGCCAGTATGAAAGGAGAATCAAGCTCGGCAGAAACTATGAAGAATGGGGATAATCCTCAAGTGCCAAAATTTCAAAAGGTAACTATTTTGAAAGCAACTGAAGTGGTTTGGAATGATAAGTGTTTGACTATCTGGATGATTTTGCTAAATGGATACAAGTAAAAAGAGTTCTGTTTGACTTGAAAATCTAGAGGAGTTAAAAGTGGATTTCTTAGATGTGAAAATGGATGAAGTTTTGTCTGGTGATATAGGAGACATGCACTATATTGAGTGCTTTGAAGTGAAACTGCTTAGGGGTCAATATAAGGAGTATAGGGGCAAATATATGTTTCATGTATACTGCTACATACCTAGGCAAAACTATGAAAAGATTGAGGAAATTTTGTAGTGAAGTCCACTGATCAGATGAGGCTGGTCAAGTTTGATTTAAATAATGCTAGAAGAATAGAGGAGCTCAGGGCAGTGAAACCCCCTGTGATCATGATTACCGACAGTGATGATGATATTGAGACTAAGTATGTTCCAACATACCAGTCAGTAGAAGATGTGGACATGGAGGATGTTGATTTAGGCTCTGCTGGGGAAGGAGCACATGATGAAGTTCGTGTGATGAATGATAAGGTTGCTGTTAAAGAATTAGAAAGTATGGAGACAGGGGGAGCAAACCCCACTGATAAATCTGTTGGACTTAAGGAAGGAACTCACTATGTTCCAATAAATGAGCACCATGTTGGAACACAGGGGTCTGAGCAGCAACGAGCAGAGCAAGGTCCTAATTTTGGTTATTCTAGTGACGAGGTACTAGATGCATTTATTCAGACTATGAAAACAAAGAGGAAGATTGATGAGGGAGAATCATCTCAGCCATCCAAGAAGGTCAAGGTGGCAGAAACTTCTCCAAAGAAGCTGAAGACTAGATTAGTGTTGCCTCCCCCTCCTGTAAGTAAAGCCTACTCTGAGGTTTATTATTATGAAAACTGTGAAGAAATGGGAGAAAGTTTTGCTCAAAGGAAGGTGATAGCAGAAAGTTCGGTGGACTTGGCGGCATACAAACCCAGTGGGTTTCCAGATTTTTAGGAATTTGTGGGAATGAATAAAGCTGCTATAGGTTTCATGGCTTACAACAGACAGATTGTCTGTGAGATGTATTCGAACTTAATGGCTGGGAATATGGAAGTTGATTCACCCTGGTTTAATAGGGTGTATGTACGTGGAAAGGTGGTAAACTTCTCGGCTGACAAGATAAATAAGCTGCTGGGGCTGAAGACTCCAGATTTCGAAGGAGTGTTTGATGATGGAAGGGAAGTCACTAATGATCAGATGTTGATAGAAATCTCTGGTGGCTTGAAGACAGCATGGGTAGCCACAAGTTATTCTCAGGCATTTTTCCTTACGCCAAGGTTTTTTGGATTATATCAGATTGTTGCCCACTGCTGGATGCCGTCTACCAACATGACTGCTCTGACTAGAGAAATGGAAAAGCTATTGTACTGTGTTGGAATACAGTGGCCGGTGAATCTAGGCCTTCTCATACATCAAGCAATTGTTCGACAACCAGTCTCTCCTAAGGCAAAACAGGCTTTGGTATACCCGTGTATTATCTCAGCTCTGATCAGAAGTGAGCGGGTCAAGGCTAAGCCAACAGATGAAATAATTGAAACTGAGTCTTTGAAGCAAATAAGAAGACATTTGGTCTGAGGCAAGTAAAATATTTGACATGGAAGCCTAAGAAGGGAGACTCAACTTCAGCCAGCAAGGATGATCATTTCAAGCTTATGGCACTAAATTCTAGGTTGGGAGCCATTACTATACAGATAGCAGCTCTTGAGGCTGAGAAAGCCAAAATTGAAGCAGAAAAAGCACAGGTGGAAGAACAGATTCCTGCCTCTGAACAAATCTGATTGCTGAAGGACTATGTTCCAAAATAGTCGATATTAATTTCAGGGGGAGTTGTCTCTTCGTTTTGTCCATTTTTGGATTATTTTTTCTGGCATGTTTATTGGCCCCAAAGGGGGATAATGGTTATTTTGGAATTCTGGTATTGTAATTTCTGAATTAATTTCTGGATTTTGGGATTTCTTTGGTTTTATTAATTCAGAGCTACGTATGTTCCAACATAATGGTTATTCTGAAATTTTGATGACTATGTGAGACGGAAGTTTTTTTCCTTTTGGTTTTTTATTATTCCAAGATGGTTGGGTCCACAAAATGCCAAAGGGGGAGATTGTAAAGTCATATGCATCTCATGGATTAATGTTTTGGCATTTGTGAACAATGAATAATATTAATATGGTGTACCTTTGCTTCAGCCATTTGAGAGTTAAGAAGTCTCAGTGACACAAAATTACCTTGTGTTTTTGGACCTTGTTCACCGTGATCATTCATGATTATCTCTTTATCTACCCGCTATTTCCCGTTTTACAGTGTTGGCATATTTATATTCTTATTCTTCCTCCTTCAATAAAGTCATTATCCAATCATGAGGTCAGTTACTGCTCATATGTCCTTGTTCCTTACAATTAAAACAAATAGAAGCATTGGAAGAAAATGTATTTGAAGAAGTAGAAATAGACTTACCTTAAATTCGATTAGATGGTTGATTGGATAAAGTTACTCTTCAAATAAGTGGGTTCAAATAGTGAATTTGAGTATGATCTGGTCGAGTTTGGGCTTCCTCTGCCACCCATGTTCAAACTTCTACCCCTCACTAGTCAAATTAGTCTTTCCGAAGTCGGATATCTGTCTGTGACTATCGGGGTCTAAACTAGGGTTTCCTCTGGGCCTTAATGTTGACTCAAACAACCTTGCCTTGACCAGCGAATCTTGCATAGATACATGATGTTGAAGTTTAACCAGAACTTGCAGGTTTTCTCTGAACACTTCGATAAACCAATTCCTCACATAAGTATAATCTTTTCTCATGCAAACTCTTCTCATCACAAACTAGAGATCCTTCTAGTATTTCCAAACTGTTCGACCACCTTGATTCATATTACTAGAGTGTGAATATTGTTCCATCAGATAGATTTGTAGAACTTGATATAAGTGAAGCTCGATCTTCAATTTCTCCCAAGTAGAGATAGGTCTCTTACCAACAATTTGTCTGATTCTTTCAAGTTCTTCCAACATTTTTTGCATAGTGGGTGAAAGAATACCGTACCTCCTTGATCTTCTCTTACCCTCTATAAAATTTAAGTTTGAACAACTTCTCCATTTGCCTCTCCTAGTCTATATTTTTTTCCGGATTGTGTTGACAATTGTATCTATGGATATCATACTTTAAACTCTTGATGTCTCGGGAAAAATATGAACTTTCATCGGACCCTAAACTTGTAAACTTTCAATAATGCCTCCTATGGTGAGAATGTTACGGCTTTGATCTTCCAGTCCCCTTATGGGACCGCTTATCAGAATAATGAACTGCTTATTCATCTGAACATTAATTATTGTAGAAGTTGCTGACCACTTGGTTGAGATATACCTGTCAAGTAGATCGAGGTTGTGTTGGAGTGGCTGATTCATCGACCCTTCGTGACAATCTTCGAACCTCGCTCATGAGGTCATTAATGTCATTTTTTCAAACAGACTAAGTTCCACTCTCCTTGTTCAATCGGTTCAAGTTGTGTCTGTTCACCCCAAGTGTTGGTGAAGTCATCGTCGAGATGGTTACCACGTTAAACATTGATATTAGGCATTAATGGCCTATTGTTAAGACTGTCAACAACGCGCCATTCCTACTAACTGCTAAGAAGAAACAACCGTTAAGAAGAAACAACCGTTAGTAATAAATGTTCCTCATTTCCCTTTTTTTAATAAGGTCACTCACCAAGTGTATAACACTCAAAACTCTCAAGGCAAAGGCTAGAACAATTTCAATTTAGTTGTATCACAAGACAATTATGTAAGAGGAGTTACTGCAATATAATTCTAATAAGTCAAAAAATAAACCGTTAAAATTGGCTCTAAGCGTGGAAATCCATATTTTTAAGAAAATAAGGATCAAAACACAAGTTGAATGGCTTGAATTGGAGCTATATTGAGTGAGATATAATCAATAGAATAACGTTACAAATAGGCAATAGAAAGTATCCAAAATTCAGGGAACAGACCCTAATCCAATTAGGTTTACTACCCAAACCCCAATTTGAATGGAATTTGTTTTTTCTTTATATTGTGCTGCTTAAAACCCAAAATATTTAAACCCTGACCCAATTAGGTTATGAATTTTTTTACCAAATAGTATTCCCGTCCAAGTACAAGCCGAATCCTCCTTATTTTTCCAACTCAAAACCAACTAGAATTCAAAAATATACCTCTTATTCAAATTCAGTAGAATTCAAATTCAATTCAACTTGAATTATGATTAAATTTGTCCAGACACAATTTAATTTTTTTTCGAACACTAGTAGAATTCAATCACAACATCAATTTTGAGCCAACAATTTTAAAAAATAACCCACAAGAATCTCAATTCACAAAATCCCAAATCAAATTATAATTTTCAAATTTTTGTTTCCTGTCTTCAAAACATTTTTGAATCAAAAACTGAGAAATCTGCCTCTCTATTATAATGAACTTTGAGCTATTCAAGATTGTAAGGATCAAGAATATGACACTATAACTAGAAAATAAAAATAATTGACTTTTTTTGTATGGTGTAATCAAGATTTCAAGAACGAATTCAATATCATGGAATTAAAGAACGAATAAAGAAAACAAATAGGATTATAAGCATGCAATAAGTTTAAAAGAGTGGATGAAAATATCACACTAACTGTATAAGCTACTAACAACTACAACACTAACTGGTATGTGAAGGCGGATTATACTTGTTAGTGCTCAGACCTTTCGACGTCCTCCCGACTCTAAAATGAAGGTGAAGGCGAATAGTAATACCGAAATATTGTAACTCGCAAGCCCTTCGCTGTCTTTTGACTAAGATTCAATCTTCCTGATAAGAAATATCAAACAAATGATGGTTAGATTCAAATGAATTTAAAAAATAGTTTTTAAAAAATTAAAAACAAGAATGGAACTCCTGTCCGTAGATAGGTTGGGCGCTCACATATAGATCTTCTTAATCTGATACCAAGTAATATGAATTCCCTTACGAATATTCTAGATATGGAATATTTGATGGTTTCTTGACTGTAACAAGGTAATCTCTTCTTACCTAATTATAGCTGCACAAATTGTTTACTAACTAGAATGCAGGATTAGCTCAGAGATTTGAAGAGTATTGCCAACTTAAATAACCCGCATGATTAAGAAACAATGGAATGCTATATCTCAAGGAGAAATAACTAAAAATTCTGAATTTATGATTGATACAATTTGTAATAAAAATTCAGCCATTTCTCCCTTTTTTATAAGGAGAAATTGGCAACAAAAAAGAAGACATGATTCTTCCAAAACCTAATTCAAACAGGATTTGTCTTCTTTGTCCTCAACTAACTGCAACTAAATTTCCTATTCCAATCCTAACAATAACAAAATCTCGACTGTAATTTACTACTCTTGGCCGAATTACACAAGTTAAATCTCTGCCCAAGTCTATTCTTGATCAACTTGCAAACTAACTAACCAACTTGCAAACTAACTAACCAACTAGCTAACTAACTAACTGACTAACTAACATTATAATTAAGGCAAAAATATACCTATTACAAGGACCATGCAGTCAAATGTTAGGATTCATAAATTTATAAATATTAGAATCTTTCTTCTGGGCTTCTTCGTATCTTTTTATCAGGAAAATCGGTATGATTTCGGTTGTTGACATCTTCCAATTGGTTTTATTTCAAGATTACACAATCTCACTAAAAGACCTAGTGAGAAAAAGAGTATTGTGTATTCTTTACCAAAGTATGATAGTCAGACATTTCCAAGCCATTTGTCTTTTACTTGGCGCTTCTTCATGTACTTGAAAAATCAAAGCATTCAATGGTTCGTCTCTAAGTTTCTTTTTGGCTCTTGTCATAGACTAATCATGTTACTAAGAGTATCTTTGACATAACCCTTAAAACTTTGATCTAGCTTGGCATGGCTTCATTTATGGAGTTATCATCTGGATTCATATCAGATTTGTATTTTATTGTTGGAATTAATCATTATGTTTAAGGTTCTTTTATTTGATGTTTATGTATATATCCGTTTGTTTGGTATATAGTATTTTTAATGTACATGTTCGGGATGATCAAGCCAACTCGTGTCGACCTCGAACATTATGGTTGCCCAGAAGGAATTCCTCACAACTTGTCTGTTTTTCCACATTGATGGTTCCTTACAACAAGTTTAAAGTCTCTTACAAGTTTATTAGTTATAGAAAAAATAACCAATCCACCAACCTTAGTTGATAAACCAATAGAATCAAAAGATGGATCACATACATTATAAGCACTCCAAGAAACATGACCTTTTATTTTGGTTCTATAGGACTTTTTACCTCTGTTTTTAGTCCCATAAAAACTAAGGTAAATACGGTCGTAGTAAAAAGTACAGTTTTTACCCCGATTCAGAATCGAGGTAAAAAGTACATTTTACCTCAGTTTTGGACCGATGTTGGCATGTTCTGTGAGTGACGTCGATCTAAGTAAGAAGGCCGACGATAGGAGACTATAACTGCGACTTCGTTTAGGCCAACGTTGACATGTATAAGGACCAACATCGGCCATAGCAAGAAGGAAGATGGTGGGAGAGAAAATGTTGCGACTTCGCCTTTCCCGATGTCGGTCTAAATGAGAGCGACGCTGCAGATACTGGAAAGAAGCATCGCATGATGTGGGGCACCCACATCGTGTGCATGCTGAGGTGGAACGTTGACCAATATAACGATGGTTTTAATGGCCGACGTCACCAAAAAAATAACACTGGTTTATGCGACGTCATAAGGTGTCATCTCTCCACCGGTTTGTGCGATGTCGTGGATTAATCGTGGAGACATAGTTTCTAGTACAATAGTATAATGTTAAATATTTGATAACACAAACAATCATTAGTAGATAGCCATGACATGTTATTTAATATTCGATAACTCATAAAATGATTAAACATCATATAACAATCAATTGTTATTCAATTAATGTGGGAAAGAATGACATGTTAAAACCCACAAAACTATTATATACGGAGTATATTACAAATAAATGTTAAAATATATAAAATAGATAAGGCTGATATGAAATTAAAAACATTAATTGTATTGAAGCTCTACTGTCTACGTTTGGGAGGTCGTCGCCGTACCTCTCAAAGATACTATTTTAAGCCCAATATGCTTACTAAATACAACTAAGTATATAGTTTGGCAAGTCGGGGTTGTCCACAGAGAAGAGGAACATTTCTAAGGGTTCATGCATACAAGGGCGAGTATAAGCCTAGATATATATATATATATATATATACACACATAGGTATGAAAGCAAGTAAAATAGGGGGTTTTGGTTGGTTGATTTTCTAAGTTATGAAAGTAAAAACAATAAAACTAGCAAAGTCAAGTAACTATGCTAATCATGCAACAACATAAGAAAAAGAGTAAAAACTACAAAGACAAAGCC